>JAUKNK010000033.1:0-77500 GCA_030765055.1 Mantis religiosa | reverse complement strand
AGTTAGTTGATTGGTTAATGAATTAGTTAGTTGATTGGTTAATGGAATAGTTAGTTGATTGGTTAATGGAATAGTTAGTTGATTGGTTAATGGAATTAGTTAGTTGATTGGTTAATGAATTAGTTAGTTGATTGGTTAATGAATTAGTTAGTTGATTGGTTAATGAATTAGTTAGTTGATTGGTTAATGAATTAGTTAGTTGATTGGTTAATGAATTAGTTAGTTGATTGGTTAATGAATTAGTTAGTTGATTGGTTAATGAATTAGTTAGTTGATTGGTTAATGGAATAGTTAGTTGATTGGTTAATGAATTAGTTAGTTGATTGGTTAATGGAATAGTTAGTTGATTGGTTAATGGAATAGTTAGTTGATTGGTTAATGGAATAGTTAGTTGATTGGTTAATGGAATAGTTAGTTGATTGGTTAATGGAATAGTTAGTTGATTGGTTAATGGAATAGTTAGTTGATTGGTTAATGGAATAGTTAGTTGATTGGTTAATGGAATAGTTAGTTGATTGGTTAATGGAATAGTTAGTTGATTGGTTAATGGAATAGTTAGTTGATTGGTTAATGGAATAGTTAGTTGATTGGTTAATGGAATAGTTAGTTGATTGGTTAATGGAATAGTTAGTTGATTGGTTAATGGAATAGTTAGTTGATTGGTTAATGGAATAGTTAGTTGATTGGTTAATGGAATAGTTAGTTGATTGGTTAATGGAATAGTTAGTTGATTGGTTAATGGAATAGTTAGTTGATTGGTTAATGGAATAGTTAGTTGATTGGTTAATGGAATAGTTAGTTGATTGGTTAATGGAATAGTTAGTTGATTGGTTAATGGAATAGTTAGTTGATTGGTTAATGGAATAGTTAGTTGATTGGTTAATGGAATAGTTAGTTGATTGGTTAATGGAATAGTTAGTTGATTGGTTAATGGAATAGTTAGTTGATTGGTTAATGGAATAGTTAGTTGATTGGTTAATGGAATAGTTAGTTGATTGGTTAATGGAATAGTTAGTTGATTGGTTAATGGAATAGTTAGTTGATTGGTTAATGGAATAGTTAGTTGATTGGTTAATGGAATAGTTAGTTGATTGGTTAATGGAATAGTTAGTTGATTGGTTAATGGAATAGTTAGTTGATTGGTTAATGGAATAGTTAGTTGATTGGTTAATGGAATAGTTAGTTGATTGGTTAATGGAATAGTTAGTTGATTGGTTAATGGAATAGTTAGTTGATTGGTTAATGGAATAGTTAGTTGATTGGTTAATGGAATAGTTAGTTGATTGGTTAATGGAATAGTTAGTTGATTGGTTAATGGAATAGTTAGTTGATTGGTTAATGGAATAGTTAGTTGATTGGTTAATGGAATAGTTAGTTGATTGGTTAATGGAATAGTTAGTTGATTGGTTAATGAATTAGTTAGTTGATTGGTTAATGAATTAGTTAGTTGATTGGTTAATGAATTAGTTAGTTGATTGGTTAATGAATTAGTTAGTTGATTGGTTAATGAATTAGTTAGTTGATTGGTTAATGAATTAGTTAGTTGATTGGTTAATGAATTAGTTAGTTGATTGGTTAATGAATTAGTTAGTTGATTGGTTAATGAATTAGTTAGTTGATTGGTTAATGAATTAGTTAGTTGATTGGTTAATGAATTAGTTAGTTGATTGGTTAATGAATTAGTTAGTTGATTGGTTAATGAATTAGTTAGTTGATTGGTTAATGAATTAGTTAGTTGATTGGTTAATGAATTAGTTAGTTGATTGGTTAATGGAATAGTTAGTTGATTGGTTAATGGAATAGTTAGTTGATTGGTTAATGGAATAGTTAGTTGATTGGTTAATGGAATAGTTAGTTGATTGGTTAATGAATAGTTAGTTGATTGGTTAATGAATAGTTAGTTGATTGGTTAATGAATAGTTAGTTGGTTGGTTAATGAATAGTTAGTTGGTTGGTTAATGAATAGTTAGTTGGTTGGTTAATGAATAGTTAGTTGGTTGGTTAATGAATAGTTAGTTGGTTGGTTAATGAATAGTTAGTTGGTTGGTTAATGAATAGTTAGTTGGTTGGTTAATGAATAGTTAGTTGATTGGTTAATGAATAGTTAGTTGATTGGTTAATGAATAGTTAGTTGATTGGTTAATGAATAGTTAGTTGATTGGTTAATGAATAGTTAGTTGATTGGTTAATGAATAGTTAGTTGATTGGTTAATGAATAGTTAGTTGATTGGTTAATGAATAGTTAGTTGATTGGTTAATGAATAGTTAGTTGATTGGTTAATGAATAGTTAGTTGATTGGTTAATGAATAGTTAGTTGATTGGTTAATGAATAGTTAGTTGATTGGTTAATGAATAGTTAGTTGATTGGTTAATGAATAGTTAGTTGATTGGTTAATGAATAGTTAGTTGATTGGTTAATGAATAGTTAGTTGATTGGTTAATGAATAGTTAGTTGATTGGTTAATGAATAGTTAGTTGATTGGTTAATGAATAGTTAGTTGATTGGTTAATGAATAGTTAGTTGATTGGTTAATGAATAGTTAATTAATAAATAATTAATTAATAAATAATTAATTAATAAATAATTAATTAATAAATAATTAATTAATAAATAATTAATTAATAAATAATTAATTAATAAATAATTAATTAATAAATAATTAATTAATAAATAATTAATTAATAAATAATTAATTAATAAATAATTAATTAATAAATAATTAATTAATAAATAATTAATTAATAAATAATTAATTAATAAATAATTAATTAATAAATAATTAATTAATAAATAATTAATTAATAAATAATTAATTAATAAATAATTAATTAATAAATAATTAATTAATAAATAATTAATTAATAAATAATTAATTAATAAATAATTAATTAATAAATAATTAATTAATAAACAAATATTGTATCTCTGGAGAGAAGAGTACTAGAACATTTTATAAGAAACTAATGCAACAGAACTATCTAATAATTTGCACTTAATCATAATTGTTCTTTTTTCTGTAATGGTAAAGTAATACCTTGCTGAATTATATACGAGTACTAGAAAACCTCGTTGGCGCGTTGATAGAAGTTCTCCTTATGGAGCGGGACATCCAGGTTCGAGTCCCGGTCTCAGCGTAGGATTTTCTCCTCGAGAGACACATCGTCAGGAGTGTACTCAGCATCCTTAAGGCTCTTAGCAGCCAACTGAGTATTAGCGGACTATGGCCGGGAGTTAGAGGGTTACCGACTACGCCCCACCCTCCAGTACTGCACTTTATGGTGGACAGAGGTGAAGGAGGTGCGGCCAGGTGGTAGGCCTTTGCCTGGAAAGAGCTATTGTGGCGTGGGATTAGTTATCTCCCGGAGAAAAGCCTTTCTGGTAAAATTACAATAAGCATGATTTTTGGAAACGTAGAGTCAGACTGAAAAATTCAATGCCATAGCCGGGATTTGAATCACGGATCTTCTGGTTTCCGTCAAGCCGCTCTAACCATTGTGCTACTATGGCCAATGTGCCAATATGACATTGAATTCTCCAACTGACTCGTGTTTTTCCCGGTAAACCACGTAGGAGTTCTCATAAACACATGAGACAACTACCTTAATGGCGACTTAGAGCATGCAAGTACTTTAAGGCCCGGGCTTTATAGTTAACACTATTAGGTCAATTAATGGAAATTAATTGTTCTTTCACACTGGCTGTGTGTGTTGGAGTCAGTTGGAGAATTTAATGTCACATCGGCACGTTGGACACAGTAGCTCAATGGTTAGAGCGGCTGGACGGAAACCAGAAGATCCGTGGTTCAAATCCCGGCTATGGCATTGAATTTTTCAGTCTGACTCTACGTTTCCACAATTTAGCCTACACACGGCCAGTGTGAAAGAATAATTAATTTCCAGCATGATTTTTGTTTGTTAAATTAAACTCAGCTAGATTCTTATAAATGCTTACAAATAAAAGCATTGATGATGACAATGATAAAGTTGCTGCTGCTGATAAAAATAACAATGAAATCAATATATCGGTAGTTAATTTTAAATATGCATGAAATTGGCGTATATACGAGGGTCGGCTGATAAGTCCCAGGCTTCACGAACAGATAGCGTCAGTGGGCCAGTTTGGCGGATGGCATCATGTAGTTTAACTCTGGAGTATCTTGAATCCATAGTTACAGGTCAATAACTTGTTTAGTGGAAATTAATTGTTCTTTCACACTGGCCGTGTGTAGGCTAAATTGTGGAAACGTAGGGTCAGACTGAAAAACTCAATGCCATAACCGGGATTTGAACCACGGATCTTCTGGTCTCCGCCCAGCCGCTCTAACCATTGAACTACTGTGTCCAACGTGCCGATGTGACATTAAATTCTCCAACTGACTCCAACACACACAGCCAGTGTGAAAGAACAATTAATTTCCATTAACTGACCTAATAGTGTTAACTATAAAGCCCGGGCCTTAAAGTACTTGCATGCTCTAAGTCGCCATTAAGGTAGTTGTCTCATGTGTTTATGAGAACTCCTACGTGGTTTACCGGGAAAAACACGAGTCAGTTGGAGAATTCAATGTCATATTGGCACATTGGCCATAGTAGCACAATGGTTAGAGCGGCTTGACGGAAACCAGAAGATCCGTGGTTCAAATCCCGGCTATGGCATTGAGATTTTCAGTCTGACTCTACGTTTCCACAACTTGTTTAGTGTTTGAATGACAGCATTTTAAACAAGACAGGTGTAGATGTTTTACGAAAATGGAGGATTTGGAAAACGAGAAGTAATTAAATACTTCCTATTTGAAAGGCTTAATGCCTAAAGAAATCAAGGAGGAAATGGAAAGTACATTGAAAGACTCCGCCCCATTCATATGCAATGATTAAAAGGTGGGTTGCAAGTTTAAAATAGGACGCACGAGCACTAGTAATGAGCCTCGCTCTGGACTCCATGTGGAGTCACAGCTCCAGAGATAAATGAAAAGTTCATCCTTTATCACTGATGATTAAAGACCGAAGATTAAAGTTGTTTGACATAGCAGAATTGTAAACATAAAGTCTGTGCCGGATGGGTGCCACGTTTGTTGACACCTGATGAAAAGTTGCAAAAAGAAACTGTTTCTGTTAAGAATTTGGAGCTTTAACGTAAAACTCGTATTGGATTTTTGAGATGGCTTACTACCAGGGATGAAACTTGCACACATCACTACATTCCATAAAGTAAATCACAGTCAAATTAGTGGATTGCGCCAGGTGAATCAACTCAAAAGAGGGAAAGTCAATTTTGCCAGCTAACAAGGTTATGGCGAGTGTTTTCTGGGATGCGCAGGGAATTATTTGTATTATTAGTTGGAAAATGTAAAAGTAACACTGGTGACTACTGCGCAAGCTTGAGTGATGAGGTGATAAGAAAAAGATCTCATGTAGTAAATCAAAAGATCTTTTTCATCCCAAAAGTGCTGCGGCCCATCGTTCAGTCATTGTAATGGGAAAAGTGTGCGAATTGAAGTTAGAATTGAACATCCACCCTATTGGTCAGATCTAGCATCCAGCGACTATCACCTATTTCCGAGCCACAAAACTTTTTCTTGGAGACGAAGATTTCACAGCAACCAGAAGGTCATTGATGCAGTACACAGTTATTTTGACAACCACGATAAATCGCACTGAATTAGAACACCGATATGACGAATGAGAAATGAGAAAAAAATGCTACTTTTACTGTGAGAAACGGGACTTATCAGCCGTCCCTCATAATATACATTAAACCGACGTACATCTTATGAGCCAAAGATATATCTTTCAACAATCATAGCATAACTATAATTGTCTTGTGTAAACGCAATTAACCCATTATAAACCATACTGTTTCCGAGTTTGGAAATTATATTTTCTTCAGTATTTAATCACAAACTCTGCACAAGAAAGACGTCCTATAGAAGCAAAACCAAATGAGGTTTTTTATTAACTTGTACAATGAAAAGAATCTGCATGGAGAAAAAAGTAAGTGCAATCAAAGAAAGACTGAACTTAAGATAACCTATTCAGACATAGCTGTCAACACCACCGAAGTGTTCTGTTGGAGACGGGCCGGGGGGATTCCCAACCCTGGAGCAGTACCTCAAGAGGTTCCTTAATGATAGGTTTCCATGGTGACACCGTATCAAGTCAATCAATGTGATGACTTCTGGGAATGGCTTTTTACATGTAGTGGAGCGGAACAAGTCATGTTCCTTTTACGTTTCTGGTTATGGCGATGAAAATATCTGCCCCGTTTCTCCCCAAGGGCTTGCTATTCAAGCATTTCCCCACGAAATGAGCGAGCACTTCCGCTTTCCCTTGGTTCAAGCTTCGGTGCACATTCGTATATTGAGGATTCGTAAAACCTCGTATGCCTTAAGCATAGCAACAACTAAAATGGGAGTTATTCCATGCGTTAGTTCTAATCTTTAAGTACATTACTACATATACAACTGCGTTTAAACATGTAGATATGGTGATGGATTTTCTTATGAAATGGATAACGAGTTGTTTCAAATGTTATAACTTCTTCTATGAAAGCAGCTAGACTAGTCAACTTATTTTATAACATACATGAAGCATGAGGAATGACAAGGGAGAGGGATACAGCAAAGAACTGTGTAAAACCTTTGTACCTGTCTTCTTTACCTTGGTGAATCTGTGACACTTGCCCTAGGTGACAGTTGCACTCCCGTATAATAAAGTGACAGCTGCACGCAGGATTCCAGTGCTGTTCAGCCATTATTGCTCAAAGGCGAAGAGAATAAATCAGCTCCTGTGCTTGTCAGAAGCGGACCTTGTTAGCTAATCCTAAGGCGCGGTAGCCTGAAATTAATTTTTGATTGTCGTTTTCTCTATCTTCTCTGTATACTTCGTGGAATTCACTGAAACTAGCACGGGTAAGTCACTCTTTATCTGCAATGAGTATCGATATACAGTCACACATACAAACAAGGAAAATTTCATTATTGGCGATGTATCCTGTTGGTTAAGGGTCGTTTAATAATAATAATAATAATAATAATAATAATAATAATAATAATAATAATAATAATAATAATAATAATAATAATAATAATAATAATAATAATAATAATAATAATAATAATAATAATAATAATAATAATAATAATAATAATAATAATAATAATAATAATAATAATAATAATAATAATAATAATAATAATAATAATAATAATAATAATAATAATAATAATAATAATAATAATAATAATAATAATAATAATAATAATAATAATAATAATAATAATAATAATAATAATAATAATAATAATAATAATAATAATAATAATAATAATAATAATAATAATAATAATAATAATAATAATAATAATAATAATAATAATAATAATAATAATTAATAGGTGATGGTGATAATGATAATGATGATAGCTAATAGGTGATGGTGATAATGATAATGGTGATAGATAATTGGTGATGGTGATAATGATAATGGTGATATATAATTGGTGATGGTGATAATGATAATGATGATAGATAATTGGTGATGGTGATAATGATAATGATGATAGATAATTGGTGATGGTGATAATGATCATTGGTGATGGTGATGGTGATAATGAGAATTGGTGATGGTGATAATGAGAATTGGTGATGGTGATAATGAGAATTGGTGATGGTGATAATGAGAATTGGTGATGGTGATAATGATAATTGGTGATGGTGGTGATGATAATTGGTGATGGTGATAATGGTGATGGTGGTGATGGTGATAATGGTGATGGTGATGGTGATAATGGTGATAGTGATGGTGATAATAAATTGTTATTAGTATACGGAATAACATAATCTCTGTACTTAACAATGGAGAATTTGTAAATTTTAGCTTTGTTGTTAGACAGGTATCAAGGCAATTAAGAGAAAATCAGTTTTTACGGTGGATAAGCATAATTGATACAAGTGCCCCACACCGAAGAGTTGTCTCATGGGAGGGGCGTGAGATGCGAAAAGGCAGAGGATGGATGCACATAGGGGACACGACAGCAGAGGGCAGTGTTCATACAGTTTACAAATTGAGTGGTAGTTCGAACAGTTGGCTCCCCTCCCCATTGGAGCCTACACGTCCCACTGGAGGACCCGGGGACTTGGTGACCGTCCCTAATACGGATGACGAAGCCTTATGGCGAGGATCATTTTCCGGCAGTGCAATGCCGACTCCTACAACCCTGAAACAGCTAAACAGGATGAAACTTAAGTGAAAAGAGGCATGAAGGTAAATGGAGGGATAAGAAATTTGGGTAATATAATCAACCTTCCTAACATTTGACTAGCGACCCAGGGAGTCCCCTAAAAATACCCAGGGTCAAGATAGTCGGCCAGGGGAACCGAAACTTCTACCTCACAAATGTGAGTCCAATGTGTTGCTGCGAAACCACCGCGCTCAGTTTTATAACTTATATCAGGTATTAAAAATAATTGAGAAAGTCTTCTTACAGTAAGTTATTTAATTTCTAACGTAGGCTATCAGGAGCAAAACAGTGAACTTTGAGTTTATTTATAATTTCCTTTTTCACCTAGCAAAATGCCTTCGCGATAACTTCTGAGACTCCCGTTCTGGAGATCCGGGCTTCAATTTCGATCTTGTAGGCCATCGTGACCGTGGATGTTCTCGTGGTTTCTTGAGGTCAGTAGGCTATTCTTGGGTAGTTCCCCTCTGTTGTGGATTTCCTGACCTTATCCTTTCATTTCATCTGTCCTATCTCATATACCTCACTTTTGGTAACCAGATCTAACGATTGGTATGTTGTGACGGGATGATGGCCATTTTTGTTGTCTAAGAATTGCTTCCTGGTTTTGGTGGCTGGCTGTTGCAGCTTCCACGTAGTGGTCCGGTTGAAAACCACCAAGACAGGTCGTTGGAATCAAGTCTGGTGTCACACTGGATTCGCCACGATCTAGCAGCATTCGGGGTCTCTCTTGCATCCCTCCCTTCCTTCCAGAGGACTCAAATGCCATATAATACCTTAATTGCAGTATTGTGCTCCAAAGGTCGGAGGCCACTCCCAATCCTAAGCATCCTTTCTCTAAACTCTTCACAACTAACAACGGCATGTTATCTTCTTTTCTTCATGTGTGTCATTTGGTTTGATTTATTGTCTCGTAGAATTAACTTTGTACTTACCCGTCTCATTTAAACTTAGGAAAGATGTTTTGGCTCTACCATTTTTTGACATATCTCGTAATGATAATTATAGATTGAATGAGTGTATGCAGTATAAATGACCATCTAGGTTATTTGGGCTTAGATAACTACGGATAAAAATAGTATATTAACAATTTCTTATGATTTTGTTTGCACTATATATCTTATATTTTGATTAGGGGAAAAAAGAAATTAAAATAATCATAGGAATGTCAGTATATGGATTCACATAGACTAAACGCGAATCCTGCGTCGTGGCGTAGTGTGCTAGAGCGTTGTCATTTGGTTCCCTGCCACGGAACGCGAGCAAGTTCGATCCCATCCTTGGAGGTGCGGTATTTATGTCCCGGGTGTAGGGCCGGTACACACTCAGCATATATGGAGAGCTACGATAGGCAACGAATCCTGTTCAAGAAAGCAGTAATGCTGACCACATCTCCTGCTCGTATCGGCTGGATAATCGGTCACCTCTTCTTGCATATGTGGGCATGAGGTCGGCTCTAGCTCACTTGCGAGCTGCTACACCGTGTATTATTAGTGGCGGTGGCGGTGGTATCGTCAAACGAAGCCGGATGTAACTGAATGATGCATGAGTAACCACCAACTTCAGAATGTCAGCATAGTTTGTAATCTCCTATTGTATTTTTCCAAATCAAGGGAAGTGTTATTCAGTGGTGAAAGTATTTTGAGATGTTTTAGTTGTTTCTGAGGTTACCCAGACACCCTAATTACCTACGAATAATCGTTTTTCATTAACATTAAAGCATTTAATTAAAGAATATCTTTGATTGCCACATAACTCTATCGATAGTGTTATAGGGAAAATTATTCATTTGTTATTTACCTTTGGTTTTTCATTATCTATACAAACCACTAACATTCTATAACAAGAAATAATAAATAATTCATATTAGTTATTCATTTTTAAATGTCCTGCGTTTCAGTGACGCAACATCCTATGTTTCACCAGATGGAGACCAAGGTCTCACTCTACTGCAGAAATAAATAGTATTTGCAGACAAACTTTAGAAAATACAACAGGGATACTATATTGATTTACAGTCTTTCTCCATTTAATCTCATTATTTACGTTCAGGAATTATGTTTCACCCTTTCAATATAATCCGCTAAGAGACATATGCGTCAATACAGTATCAACCTCTCAAATCTCCTAAAACCGCTTTTCCAAAATGTGTAGTATAAGCCTCTGAACAATTATTTTAGGCTTCTAGACAGACGAAATTAAGGCCTCATGTAAGGGTCTTAAAGGTGGAAGTTAATTGGTTCCAAATTGTCAGGGAACCAGGTTTCGCCGCGCCTAAATCCCACTGTCGAACCAGTGAAATGGCTCCACGGCTACATGTCAAGCAAGTGTTCAGAAGTCACTGTTTCAATTGGACCAGCAAATATGATCTGCACTCGTTCGCTGTTTTCCGTGCTTTGAAGAGTACTGCTCGAATGAATTCAGATAGTTTCAATCAACGCAATTAGAATAACCGTACACCATTCGAGTGTATGGTGCGTGGTGCACGAAGGCCTAAACCATATCTTTCATCTTTTTTTATTTTATTCAATGATCGATCAGCAGTACATGCGTTACAGAACCTTGTTGGCTAATTGAATCTCTATGAACTATATAATAACATGTAAGGAAAACCAAGTTGGCTCCTATTATCTTCTTAACACTGTGAAACAAGAGAAAAAAAGAGAAAAGAGAAAAATAAGTTAATTAAAACAAACAAGTAATCAAAGAGATAAGAACAACAGTCACTGTGAAACAATATTCATAGTTTTTTTTTTTCAATCAGAGTCACTAAGAAGGAGATCCTGTGGGAGTCGTCTCTTCAGGCGCCTGGGCTGGCGGGTTCGTACGCCGATGTCGTACATCACAGCTCCTGGAACATCTGGCAGGTTTGAAAAGAAGCGGGAGGCGATCTGACGTATGTACTGGTGAAGAGGAAGGAGACCAAGTTCTTTATGCAGTTGTTGATTTCTTACGTACCAAGGGGCATCCGTGGCGATGCGCATAAATCGATTTTGCAGGACCTGTAGCCTTCGGAGATGAGTGTTGCTAGCCGTACCCCATACCTGGGAAGCATATGTGATAAATGGCCGGACAAGAGATTTGTAGAGAAGCAGAGAGCATTCAATCCATTCGAGTGTGTGGTGCGTGGTGCACGAAGGCCTAAACCATATCTTTCATCTTTTGAGATACAGCTGAAGAATTGGCAGGCTTTTGGCCATTTTATGCAGTTCCTATTGAGTCCTTCAACAAAAGGCAAGCAATGTGATTTCCTTGCACGTGTACTCTTCACTAACGAGTGTTTTTTAACATGGAGTAGAATGGCTTTGTGCGAGGAATAGCCCTGTGACGAGTTTCGATAAACTACTGCCAAAAGGCAGGGAAGCCATCAGTGCGTGCTCGGAGTCAGCATATTGTCACCCGAACATCGGAACTCCCTATAGAACCGGCCGGCAGCAGCAGCAGGAGACGGTAAGCGTTCGGACACGCCTACTCATTTGTCTTACAGCGGATACGAGGGGTGGCTGGAAAAACATCACTGTACCGTCTCTTTCCGCTCCCCCTGAGTCTTCGAACTTACAGGATATTTCATCTACTCCGGAACCTTCTAGATTGGCCAGTTGGTCCTATATAAGCAGCGTGTCGGGCTGGAGGTCAGTCAGTGCTTGACCAGCATCGTAGGAGCGCCGTGCTGGTGAATGGACGAGAAGGCTGTATACGTGCATCGGAAGAGTGTACGTAACAGTGAGCGTGCAGTGGAACTGTAACGGACGAACTGGTGAATCGTAATTGTGTGTATTACGTAATTCTGTGTAATTGGCAAGTGTTCAACTGTAAGTCGGTGGAAATAAAGAACATTTTGAGTTTGTGCATTGAGACTATTAATTTCGCGAACCCACAAAGTCACAATATTACCAGCATCACTTGCAATTAAATTAATGGTCTATATCGTATTTAGCATTATATAAATGCTCACTTGAGGCGGTAGGTTCTAATTCATTTGTTATTAGAATCCGAAATGCTTATAAATGCTTATTCGCTGAAATAAATGGCTTGCTTACTTATCTTAAGCTATTCTATTTAAAATAGCTTATTTTAACCAAATCATGTAAATCTAAAGGCAAATTTTCACTCCCAACCATCATTTTTTCATTCAGGCGGTTTACCTCGTTAAAAGTTATGAACCGATATAAAGACGTGGATGTTCTTGACTCTAGCGTGAAGAAGGTGCTGTGAAGTCGCCGATTAGAGTTCAAAATTTTCATTAAGCACCTCCAAATTTCTTTACCTCCTCAGTCAGTTTTAACTTGATGGAGTTCTTGGTTAAAGGCTGAACTTCTCAATTAAGTAAAAAGTTTTGTATACCTTATATACAGAAGATGCATGGAGAATTGCCACTGCACAGGAATGCTTTGCTAATATTGGCATCGAAGATGAGACAGAGTACATCCATAACCGTTTCTCCAAAATACCTACTATTATAACACACTTGGAAGCTCGAAATATTACTTTGGAACATTCACTTTCTTTGATAGATGCAGTTTCAGGTAACTTTTCCTCAGAGACTCAGTGTTGCTAAAACTGCCTTTGAGAAACTCCGTAAGGTATTAATAACTCTGGTTAGGAAACACTGCATAAATTTTCTAACAACATTTCTGGCATAGAAATGTATATCAAAGGGGAATTCACTTAAAAAGTATGGTGCTTTTCAAATATTCCAATAACGTCACGCGACGTCGAGTGATCATTTTTACTGTATAACAAATTCTTCATTCACAAATGTAGGAGCTTCACAGAAGAAAATCTCCAGATGATTCTCCTCACCTACTGTAACAATCTTACGTAAAATATGAATTCTGTGAAACCATATGTTTATGATTACATTTTTACTTTTTATTTACTTATTTTTGGTGCTTATTTGCTTCTTTTTTGGAGCCTATATGCTTGCTTATTTTACGATTCCATTGTGCTTATAAATTAGGGCTCTAGTTACTATGATTCTTCTCGTCATTCGACGATAAAGGTGTTTCCAGCATGTTTAAGTTCCCAACCAATTCGAAGAAAACGTCAGAAATCACCAGAATGCCTTTTATCCCAAGAGATGGCTCTTCGTATTGGCTGACCACGACAGTCTTTTAATCTCAGTCCTTCAAATTGCCTTATGCAGCATATTGGGAATCTCCTGCACTGCGACCTAATAAACTGAGATGGTATGTACTTGTGAAAATAATACCTATCTGGGATTACGTAATGCTCTACGAAAGAGTATGAAACTCATTTGTAAATGTAGAACTAAACATATGTTAGTCAGGTAGAGCATTAAAGACATTAAATTATATTATGCCATCAAATTAGATTATTTGTTTACATTGTTGTTATAGTAAATTAAATCGAGAATGTATTTTAATTTCTGTTGTACATTTACCTTTATCAATAATTAATTTTAACTGTTAATCACCATGAATCACAAAAGCAGATTAAGCACATTAATTCATGGTCATTGTTTCAAACGCACTTTAAAATAAGGAAGGGAGAAAAGTATAACACCCGATGGGTTTTGAACCTCAGACCTCTATTAGATAGCAGTTGCATACATGAAATCGCGCTTGAAGTTTGGAATTTAAAACTAGTTTTACCGTAATAACCGTAATATATGTTTAGGAAAACAAAATAAGTGAAGTTGTGTTACTAGTGTTTAGTTATTATTTATAACCTAGTTTACTTCACTGTCAGCAGCTTCAGTTTTTTACATAATTTATCAAATGAGTTTGTATTTCTAAATAATTATTTCCTCATTAACACTTATAAGTCGCATTTATGTATCTTTTGAGGTACTTCAGGTTTTATCATCACTTCTAAAACATTTCAAATATAAAAATAATGGCATATGCACTCGTATAAAATAATTCCAGCCGTTTTAAATTGATTCATTCATGTGATGCTGAAAAATCAATTGCCTCCACGTGTGGCCCATGAGGCACGAAGAGTATCCAGTCAATAATGGATTTGTTTTCGTGCACTGTGAAGTATTTCTGGCATGCTGATTGTTGCATGACGAAAAGAGTTCATGCAGCAGCTGAATATTTTATTGCTTAGGAAGGTACGCAAGATATGCAGATGTCATTCAACTTAAAACGCATGATGTTTTAAGTGATTTAAAGATACTCGTCGATTTTCAGCCTTTATCAAATTGAGATAATACAAGGTAAAATTACATTTTCTAATGACAAAATTGACCTTCTAAACATAAGAATTTTAAAGTACGTGTTTTGAGTAACTTTGTATTGGATTGTATGTGGAGGCAATATAACAGAATGCTTAATATGCGAGTGTGTTCTAACTATTCTCATACCAACCATTATCTTAGGCTGCTTCAAATACAAAACAATAAAGCGAACGCTTTTAAACCAGATAAGAAACACGTCCTGAACACCTCACTTGTGAAAGGCTATGGCTTCTTTCCTTACGACAGATTACAGTAAATAAATCTCGGTCAGGACAAGTTATTAGGATAAGGTTTCTTTCTGGGGTTTTCTCTTACCATGAAAGATGAATGTCAGGTAACTCTAAGCTCTATGGACCCTGGGCTCATTTGAGCGTTATTTCGTTCATCGTCGCATACGATGGAGGGCGTAAATTAAAAAAAAATAAGTAAATAAACGCATTTTAACCAGACAGGTAACAAATTTCGAACCCCTCACTTCTAGAAATTCATGCCACCGAAACATGTTATATTCCAGAGATAGTGAACCTTCCATTTATTGATGCCCTACTCTCTACACAGGATTGCACGATTACATTTCGTAAATAAGGAGTTGAGAATCAGAATACGGGTAGTTTAATCTAGTGCTTGGCTGAAGTGAACCTGGTGTAAATGCATACATACGGGTTCAAAGTACAGGATAGTTTAAAATTCGCAATTCATAGTAGTTCCTTACGTTTAGTTTATATTTTATTGCACTTAAGCTTAGAGCATTTGTTGGAAATGGAAGACCTGCAAATCCATAGATAATTGACGACATTTTGCCACTGATTTACATGTGGTGGCACATAAGTTAGGATTTCTTTCGGCTTTTACGAATAACCGAACGATTTTTGCTGCAAAGTTTGCAGGTCTGATGGTTTCTGAATCAAAATACTATTCTTCAATATAACGTATGGCGAAAAATCGCACTATTGGATCACATATGAGTGGTCATTCCATGTAGGACGACGAAAAATATATTCATGGAATTACTAGTAATCAGAATTCCCTACCTCCACATCAAAATGGTGCGGTATTCCATCTTGTTTTAATATCATTTGGGCATTCGCACAACAGGGCTATTTTCAGGTTAAGGAATAATAATCTCTAGCAGGGGTGGACTGTTATTAAGCGCCAGAGGGGCTAGGCCCCAACAATAATATCAGCAACTGATAAGGCGTTTTTAATTTGAAGGAAAAAATAATTTTGTATTTTTACTCAATTGTAATAATCATTACAAACAATAATTTATCAAACCATAGTTCTAATGGTTACCGAAACTCGCAACCAACGGTGTTGTACACGACAACCACGCCATTCTCCGCGAAACAGAACGTTAGGCTAGATTAACACGGCCCGCGGTTATTCCTCTACACGCTTTGCCAGTCTTGTGTCTATATCTTCTTCGCTACGCAACTCTCCTCTTCCTACACTGTATTCAGCAACGCCTGGGGCCAGGCAGCTGTGGCCCGTTACGTGAAATTTAGCATTCGTTGTTGGAGTCGTAATTGTTTGATAGACAAAGTACTGTCGTTTTAAAATGAATAGAGTGGATTATTAACTGAGAGTCACTTTTATTCATTAAAAGTAGAAGAATAACAACTCGAAATTAAATGATTAGTTCCACACCAACCGAACAATTTTACATTTACGCAACAAGATGGTAAAACAGAGGACTTTGTGTAACAGTTTAGTAAGAAATCGTGGCTCACTGCAAGTGACGAGAAACAAAATGTGTTTTTCTTCCAATGTTTGTTATTTTGCGATGAAGGACGACGGTAGGTGTAAAGATCTGAAATATTTGAGAGAACGAATTGCAAAAGCATGGGGCAAGTGCACTTCAGTTACAAAGTGCCTGTAAACTTAAATTATTAGGGAGTGTAAACATAACTGCTTAGATTGATTCTGCACATAAAATAGCACAATGAACTAGCCACTAAAATAGATACATACTGAACAGAGTGATAGTGTGCATCAAACCTTGCGGAACTCATGATCTAGCATTGACGCGTCACGCTGAAACACGCCCGCCTCGGTAGCGCAGATCGTAGCATGCCTGCCTCACGTTCAAGAGGTCCCGAGTTCGAATCTCGGTCAGGGTGAGTTACCTGGATAAGGTTTTTCCCGTGGTTTTCCTTTATCCTGAAAGATGAATGTCAGGTAACTCTAAGCTCCATGGACCCTGGACTCATTTGAGCATCCTTTCATCCAATTCATTCACCGTCCGATATGACTTAACGTTGGAGGACGTGAATTACAAAAAAAATGTGCTGAAACACAGCAAACCGTGGCAATTTAAATTATTTGTTGTGTCTTCTCGGTAATCTTTACAGTGTGTTAGATGACCACCTCAACATTACCGGTACTGCAGTATGTAAATATACTTCACGTACTATACAAATATAAATAAAAATTTGAAATACTCCATCCTGGTACCTAATTCTTTACACCAGGACATATATTTCAAACGTTTAATTTATTTAAATCAAAACAACACAATTAATTGCATAAAAGTTCTTCAGATGAAACCTAAAACTAGAATAAAAAGAAAACTTAAAACTAAAATAAAACCTGAACAAACTTCCGACTCAGCTACTATAGCAGATCCCGAAATTAAAATAATTTAAAGTATATTAATATAATTAACATTGTTATCCTATTAGTTTTAAAATACAAATACATCTTCCTACCATTCTTCAATTGCTTAAAAAAATATAAAACTTCATAAATTACTAATATTAAATTAATTAATTATACATAATATAATATGTAAAATAAAATTATATATACATATATTGTGACTACCTGGCCATGACAGTAAAGGATTAGAATGCCACGTGGTTAGATGGCACCTCAGGGGATAATAATTCAGAGGCAGTCATACTCAGGAGAGGTTGGGATTTCTATGTAAAGGTTCGATTACATTACAAATACTGAAATTACAATTTAAACATGGAAGGTTCTCTACAATGATAGGAAACACACAATTGGCCAAATGGGCTTCACGTTACAGAGAGCGGACCTAGGTCCATCATTGACCAAAGCTGGCACACAACAGAGAGAGGAAGCTTTTTATATGCTTCATCAGAGGCAGGAGAGGTCACGTGATATTACGTCGCACATATCACTATAGTCAAATGATTACTTACAACACACAATTTTTACTAAACAAAACAGTCACTTGTGACAGTATAATAAAATTTTATATACATATTCACATACTATTTTTTATTTTTATTTTTATTCTGCATTTCTTATGTCTTGGCCTCTAGATGCTAAACCAAGACACAGTATTACAATTTTATATTTACTCAAACATAATAATTATATTGATATTTACAAACAATTTGCAGAAAGGCTAACCTATACTAACCTATCTAATCTAACCTAATTAATCTAATTGCTACAATTGTAGCTTATAGTTTTCACAATCTAATCTACTTCTACCTCCCTATCCCTAATAAATCAGCTATCCTTTTGTTCTTGTGTTGATGTTGTCTTCTTCTGTCGCTTCAGATCCTCCTGTTGAATCCCAGATTGTCCTCTTCTATTAATCCTTCGACTAGGAGAAGTTCCTCTTCTTCCTTTGGTTGTTGAAGCTAGGTATTCATATTCTGTCCTCGAAGTCGTTGAGATCTTCTTGGTGTGGATGGTGGTTAACGATATTTGTGTTGAACATTGTCTCTTACTCGTCGTTACTGCTGTCTTTGTTGATTATGTTCATCCATTTCTATTGTTGAGAACTTCTCCGCTGCCAATTCTAATATTTTAAAATCTTCCCTATTCCTAATGATGTTTCATATACATTTTCCTGCTAATTATTTCATCTCTTCTTCTAGCTGTTGTGTATATTTCATATATTCAAATAAAGCATTTTCAGGAGTATCTTCTTCCATGCAGGTTGTGCACATGGTTTCATCTGCCTTTCCTATCATTTTAAAGTATGTCTTGTACGGTCCATGTCCTGTATTGTATTGTATTGTATTGTATTGTATTCCACTTCGTCTTGGTTGGATCTTCTTTAATTTTAACCTCTCATTTATACTAGGAAAGATTTTGTGTGTCCTTCTCCTTACATCAATTTGTTCCCATTCATGTTGCCATTCTTCAATTAATACGTTCCTAATTTCTCTCCTCGTCATGCATGGAGTTCCCAATAAATTTTGTATCTTAGTGAATTCTCTCCGCTTTATCCAAAAGTAGGCTGCCCTTTGTATAATCAATAAATCCAATGTACATACTATACAAAATAAACTATTGGATTTTATGTATCAGGTTTATAGTGAGGAACTATGGTCTGTGCCCGACGGAACAACAGACATGGCTTGCCGCAAACAATTTGTGACATTATTACAATGCAACAGAGCCAATACAAAATCCTTATTTTCATTAAAAGCATCTTCACATCTGGTCCCACCAAGAAAAATGCTCACGAGCCACCACCGATCTCTAGTAATATCTGAAGATATCTGCAGCTGTTAAACGTCATTGGAAAAAAAGTTCCCTTTCGTACCTCCACTCCAAGTTTTTACATCAGTAGTACTTATTGTTTTAGATAATTTAATGAAATAGGAGCTGTAGCTTTCCTGGCGTCGTGAGTATTCCAAGTTCTCTCGGGCTTCAAGCCAGGTGTAGATGTGGTGATGTACCAACGTTTCGGGAACATACATTGTTCCCGAAATGTTGGTACATCACCACATCTACAACTAGCTCGAAGCCCGAGACAACCTGGAATAATTTAATGGAAAATTTCACTATTCCATTAAACACAGTGGCAACTATTAGCTTGGTTACTTCGTTATAATATGCCTTCAATGATCTGTAGAATTATTTTCCAAAAGTCACAATCTACTTCATCTCGAATAAAAAGCAATGAGTCACATTATCCTCATACAGCTCTCCCGGAGAAAACCCGCCCCAGCGCCGTGTTGTTCACCACAAATCTGACTTTGCGGTCCCCTGGGACCAAACCCGGGCCGCCCTGGTGAGAGCCAAGTGGTCTAACCGCTGAGCCACGGCACTGCCTATCTTTTACTGGACTAAGATGCACTAACAATCGGTGCATTTCATTATCTTCTAGCATTCCATGGTCATCTGCTTTGCGGTAAATCCTAACACGTACCTTCAAATCCTTTGTTTCTCTCCAAACACCATCCAGCCAAAAGATTGGGAATTTGAACAGTGTTCTCTCAAAATACCTAGTCATCAAATATTTGCTTTTACTATGCTTCCATCATCTTTGTAGCAAATAAATACGTTGCACTATAGTCAATTGCAATTCGTAGTAAGAAACTAACTGTTATAATGTGAAAATGCAACCAAAATAATAAAGAGAACAGAATATGGCATTAGAAAACACTTGACGCAAGAACTTGATTACTAGTCTAGCAGATCAATAGAAGCGTCTCGTTTGTTTGCTTTTTCAGTTTTAACAACTGGATGTGTGTATATTTGTGAACAAATGTTCGTGAACTTTTCGAAAAGTAGTTTCTCGAACACTCTCTATCAGTGAAATGGTTGCTAGAAGTCAATAAGATGAGCTATAATTTTATACTCAGTTGGATTTATAAGGTATTCTATAATTTGCACCATAGTGCACAAATATATACCCTGTTTGGCTAAACATTATGTGTTATTTTGTCTACAAGGGTAGATTTTGAAAGTCTCCAGGTGATAAATGCTTTAAAACGGTTGGACCGTTTTTGAAATAGTAGGATTAATATTAGGATTAATACTTCGGCATTGCGACCAGTCTTGATCTATTGTACCTATGCCCTCAAGTGGGGCATCCCCGGAAGGAAGGAGGAGGCGAGAGGAGACCGAGGGTGGCTGTGCCAAAGAGCTATGACAGTGCAAAGGGCAAGGTCCCTACATTTTATTTAGCTGGAGACCTCTACGGTAGGCCAGGGAAACGAACATTCCCCCTACTTTCGTACGGAAGCGGCTCCAGCAGCCGGGTCGCAGAGCCGACCTACCGGAGGAGGAAGGTTTACCTGGAGTATATCATCCTGCCATGCAACACCGAGATTCCTGCCGATACTTCTATTCTGAAAGAGACCGTCAGATGAGAGATGGTGGGAAATTATAAGGGGAATGAAATGGAGGAACAGGAAATTCTCGAGTAAACCCCCGAGAAACCCCACGGGTTAGGTGGGTCGGACACGGGAATCGAATCCGGACCTCCCGAATGCGGGCCATAGACGAAACTGCCTGAGCCATCCCGCTCGGTTAGGAAATGGCACATAACTAAATAGACGTTTTTACAGGGTACTATAGTATAACTATGTAACTTTTTCACCAAATGGTTTAAACGCTCAAATTTTTCAGAGATAATTTTGTGTATAATGAAGAATACCATATGTTTAATAGAGTTGTATAGAGTAAGGTTACAAAATTTGTCTTGATAAGCCAGAGAGTGTTTATTTGTACGTTAGGGATGAATAATTCGCATAGAAAATAGGGATAACGGAATTTTTTAAAAGTTCCTGCGTAGCTTATTGGTTTACTGGATTCTAAACCCCAGCTGTACTACGTTTTGACTAAAACATACCAAATATACTTCTTGATAGGAAAATTCCATAAAACCAATAGAAACTTCGGTAATAGGAATAAAGCATTCAACGTACCTCCATGTAGCTTAATTTTAAGACATTTTAACTCTCCCATTAACCCCTTTAGGCTATATGTCATTAAAGTATGCCAGATCCGAAATAAATTCTCTGGATATCACTCATCTAAAACAAGATTGAATTTGGGCGAATAATATGAAAACCAGCACGTAATAAAGAAATAAGACATTGATGTTTAGCTTCGTTTCCTTAGCAACAACGATTCGCCCACTCATTTGTCTGTCAGTCAGCTATTGATGTAATTAATGAATGGAATCTGTGTTGTGTAACGTGCTTTCCAAAGAAGGATAAGCTTACTAATGAACAGTGAAATTACATGCTTCAATTATGGTGGAAGCATGACAAAGAGACTGGCACAACCCACAGCGAATACAGTACGACGTTTCGTGATGTACTGTTAGAACTTTTTTTTTGTAGTTTATGTAAGTCGGCCTGCAGTGGCGAGGCGTGACTTTTAAAGCGACGGAAGTTCCAAATAACAATTTTTCATTCTTATAAGACAGAATGACACAAAGAACTGGGACTACACTTTAGTACCCTTTCTATTGTACAGTCGCACGTTGGTCCTTCTTGCGTTGCAAGACTGTTCACAATACAAGCTGACATATTCCTGCTTTCACTCTCCACTAAGACGTTCCAATTTTTCCTAGAGCTGGCCCATAAAACGTGAACTTTTAGCCTAAAATAGAGAAAGTATGCAGTTTCGCACTTTTGATAATAACTTAAAACTTGACAATAATACCCTGTTTGTCACCAGTTTAGGTAAAATATTATTGCTAATGCTATTTAAATGTACTTACGGTTGTATTTAAAGTGCCACACAAAACAAGCAAAAGACATTTCTTCACGCGCTACAGAGACTTATCGTCAAATAAATCTGCCAGTGCTTTCTAAATATGGAAAAGTTGCGATTGATCCGGAAAGCTACGAAGTATTGTATTCAAGGTTACGAATGCGTAAATGCCGAAATATTCAGCTTTGAATGAGCCCCGGAATTGGTCTCTCGAATCTAAGCTGTTGTCAAACTGTCCGCAGCACCTTGGATGCTCGCGAATAAATTTTGGAAATGTCTCCAGAGCAAATAAAATTTTGTTTGGCATGAATGTTCTTATTTTTCTTCTTTTTCTCCTGACACTCTTGGAGAAGGAGCACTTCCAGCGCTTCATTGCACGCTTCACCACTGTTAGTCTGCAAGAAAGGGGAAAGCTAAAGATGATTCGAGATCCGGTCGACTTAATGCAATACGTAATGCAATTTTTGGCGAGAATACTGAAGATTTTCTTCTTTAAGGATTCTGAGTATGCTCATTCCTGAATAAATTAAGATAAATAATACTAGAGCTTTTAGTTGTTTTTAAACAGTAAGAAAATTTAATTTTTGACAATCGATTTCATGAACAAATTGGGCAAGCTGCAAAGTAATCTAGCGTGTTAATCGCTGTAATCCTTCTTAATGATCTGACAGAAAAAAGCATAGGCGAGGATTAATCGGGTTAGTGGGACCTTATTTCTTTCGAAAACCTTAACGCTTTAGTTAGAAAAGCTGCAGTATTTTAAGGTACTCAAACTCGAAAGCAATAATCTTTAAAATGTCATTTGGTAACAAGATGGAACTCCAAACAACCTTGGATTGAAAATTACATTTTGAACAACATATTCAGATTGAATTGGAGGCCATGGAGTAACGACACTCTTGTCATTTGAACCGTGTAATTGCAGTCTGTGTAGGATTATGAATATGATTCATTCTGTAATGTTAAGCCATTAAGATAATCTCAACGTTTCCATTCATACTGCAGTTCATGCCGTCAACAAAGATAAACGTTTATTGTCACGCATTTCTGAATCACTGGTAAAACTTTCCATAGAATAAGATCGCGAAGAACTAGAACAAAATTGAGTGAGTTTATATTGTTTGCCAAAGGATTATATAAACCTAAACAGCTCTTGCCACTTATTAAGTGTTTGGTAGTGCTGCTTAAGAGGAAATAGACTTTTGGACCGGCCTGTACTACATAACCTATGTCCGACCAGAGGAACCAGGATTTTCAATGGTAAGAGGATTACCAAACTCGGTTTGAATGACGTTTTAGATTATCCACCCCACCATACACTCATTTTGGAAAACGGAATAATTTTCGCTAATTCTCTAGCGGGTAATTTAAAATCCTATTACAATCACTTTTCAATTGTTTTTATCAAGGCATTGCTTTCCAAGAATTTGAACTTCAGCATTGATAAGAAAGTTGGCCCATAATGTTCAATATGAGGGTCTGCTGAAAAGTTCCGGTCCTCACTATAAATTTTTTTTTTTCTCAACATAATTTCCAGAAAGTCTAATACATTTGTCATATCGGTGTTCCATTTAATTAAACCATCTCTGTAGTGCGATTTATCATGGTTCTCAAAATAGCTGTGTACCGCACTAATGACCTCGTTGCTGTGAAATCTTCGTCCTCCAAGAAATTTTTTGAGGTTCGGGAAAAGGTCGCGGTCACTGGGTTAATGCCAGCGGTTCTACTCTTTAGTCCTGGACCCGTAGGACCAAGGACCCGGGTCTCCTTCTACCAGGGAGTTACCGAACTGTCCCGAAAGGGCGCCCGGCGCCTCCGTGGCTCTTTCTGTAGAGCAAGATCTAGAGCCCCCCTCCCCCATCTGGTCCTGTGGACTCAAGACGGGATGGAAGTGGATACGCCACTTACGCGCACCAACTCCAAAATGGGAGGGTTACCGATATGACCTCGGTGGGGCCGCCTGGTGATATAGCACACCTTCTACTAGCTATGCCGGCTAGTACGCGGGAATAATAATGGCTTCCCTCAACCCCGTCCGGAGACGTAACCGATCTCCCACGGGTATCGGGAACTACTGCCCCCTCGAGTCCAACCCAATCCCAACAACTCCCTATATGGGAGGGGCTCGAATGTTCGGCCCGAGGTTCCTCTAGTAACGTCAGATGTACCACGAGTGCTAGGGGTCCGCAGCGCCCGCACCACGGTAGCTGAAGGGAACGGATCCCCTCCCCTACAGGATGTTCTTTGCAACTTTTGATCAGGTGTCAACAAACGAAGCACACATCTTGCAAAGCTGTTGTGAAAGCCAAAATATTGCAATGAACTAGTTGTGACTTCTACAGGGCGCCCAGAGCGAGGCTCATCACTAGTGCTGGTAGTCCTATTTTTAACTCTGCAAACCATCTTTTAATCAGTGTATTGTCGCGAACCCGTATCTACGATCGTGCGGCTTGTTTACACAAAAGGAACTGATAGGGGAGCAGTGTGAAAACCAAGAGCCGGCAGAAAATATAACATGCAGATAAAGGTCTGCCGAAACAAACAAACTGAGATAAATGGAAATTTACTGTTCGGGTTCTGGTTTATTTTCGAATAATCTAGAAATTATCAGTGAGGTATTTAAAGAGGCGACGACTCGCCAATTGTGGAGTTGCAAGTTGTTGTAAAGACATGTAACAAGAGTGTTGTCAACATCGACCTTGGTGTGGTATATGTGATGTAATGTTATTACGTGAGAACTGAACAGTGTACTGCTACGGAAATAAAGAACAACTAGAATTTAGGCAAATTGGACTTCTAATTCTACGAACCCACAGTCAGGGTCTTTCAATGTACTGTCCATTTCGTCCTTGATTTCTTTATGCGTTAGGTCCTTCAAATGGAAGTATATAATCACTATTAGTTTTTACAATTCCTCCATTTTCGTAAAACCTCTAAACTTATCTTGTTTAGAATGCTGTCGTTCAAAAACTAAACTGGCCCAGTGGTGCCATCTCTATGTGAGCCCGGCACTTATTATCCGACCCTGGTGATTCGCAACTGCTGTATACATATGTGAGACCCTTTAACAGATTCTATCATTGGGTATCCTTTTGCTGTTGCTTTTGGTTATTGCTAACTATTGTTTTTCCATTTCTTCTTTCTTTGGCGAATTTGTTTCACCTTGCAGTTTAAGTAATACCGGCTTGACTACATTTCGAATACCTTTTGCAACACCGCAATACTAAGAACAGGACAAGAAAGACCCTAAAATTAAATAAAGGTCATTACCAATGTCTAATTTTAAGGCAAGAGAGGTTTTAAAATATTTGAAAATAGTTACGTTTGAAATAAACCAATAGAACAAGTGCACAGTAACTTCCGTTCATTTATGCTGGTCGTGTAATAGCCTAAGCTGAAAAGTTGAGGAAAATTTGAAAATTCTAAATAACAGCATATACTCCAAGCAGCAATCTTCGGCTTTACATAATATACTAAGCTAATGAGCTGTTTATGGTAAGGGAAGTCAGGAGAAAAACCTAACGGTTTGGTAGTATGCTATGGCAGACCTGGGGGTGGAAATAATCAGTTTAGTTTAGCAAAATTATCCTGCTCTGTAAAATAATAATTTGTCGTTCAATATATGCTCTGTGCTTATAGTTTCACTTCGGAAGTAAACGTTAGTTAACGTTAATCATTACTAAGCTCATTTGCACTTTCACAGGTGGCGCATTGTTCTCACTAATTGTTTTCCTTCCTGTCTTCCGTCGTGTCTGTAGCAAAACCTGATCCTTCTCTCCTGTCGTAATTTGTTCATGTCTAATTTTCCCACCTACAAAGTTACAACTTCAGGTTTATTACATTTTCGCATCTAATTCAAATAAACCTGTGAACTTCCACGGTATTCTCGGTTACATTGAAATGTTACATTCCAAGATAAGTTGCAATGTGAACGCATTTCGATTACATCGGGCTATTAGATTTCATATACATCTTATAACATGAAAACAGTGTATGTACAGGTTTCTAAGCATGGTACCTCGGGGTAAAGTACCGATTTTATATTTATATATACATGTATATATATATATATATATATATATATTGATCATATACATCGTTCTATAAGGCAGGCAATTTGGGAAACATTTTAGTTTCACTGTATGGCATATATATCCTATAATTATGAATGGATATAAAATATTAATACTCATTTGCAAACACAAAGTTTGCTGTTAGGGGATATAATAAACATGATGGAAACATTGATTTTTAAATGCCAAGATACATCTACAAAATAATAAACATTTGCATCTATACCTTATTTTTAATTATTGCAAATTCATGGTTACCTCTACCATATATATACAGTTGAGCACGTACTATCTTTCAAGAAAGTAAATGTACTCTTTCCGCGGGTCACTATCACTCAGGCGTTCCGTGACTAGATGGTATGAAAACTAAATCGGCCATGTTCGTAGATGTATAGTGTCGTGGTCGCCCTTTTAACCTGTTACTCACTTCGAAGATTTCTAAGGCTCTATTAACCCAGTATAACAAATTATTGAGTATATATCACAAAGTAAGTAATAATTCTCTTGCAGCTGAGCTATTAAATACATGGCGTTGGAAAATGTGCAAGAAAACGGAAAACACGTGGAATTATGGTTTTACCAGAACCAATATCTATATTGTATATAAAGAAAGCTTCCTTAAGTGTTCACGTAGCTCAATGACAGAGAGCACGCGCTGTAATAAATATTACGAGGGTTCATGGTTCTTGTACCATCCTGTGGATATGTCTTTTATTCCAGATTTTTAATTTGTTAGATTAAGTTACGAACCAATTTACAACTATTCTCTTGGGGTAAGCTGTTACTAATGGATTGGATAATTAGCAATAAGACGAATGTCAGGAAGAATGGTGGCCTAATAGAGTCAACATCTCAAATGTTTCGAAAAGTCATTCAGTAGGAAGGTAGGGAGTAATGTACCAACATAACCATAAAACTCCCATACTTTTATTTCAAATAGTTTTCATAAGACAAATAAATAAAATACCAACATATAATAACGATGCATCGCGACTTAAACACTGTAGCATCCAACATTGTTGGTTGGTGTATGAGGCGGTTTGGGCTTCTGTTGGAAGCCCGGTTGAGTTCTCCCATTACTCAACGCTAAGTAGTGATGGTGGAGAGGGATCACAGGTTGGGAGATTTGGGAACATAACGGGTTTAATCTCAGGGTTGCTCAGCTATGTGACTCTTCTGTCCTTCAGGGTTCAGGGTGTGTGTGCGTCCTGACGTGGTCTGTGCGAAAAGCTACCATCGACTGTTTCCCTATCTCTTTATTAAAACCTGTAATGCGTACTTGACTCGCCACCACCTGTATGCCGCTACTTGTCGATTCACTGAGGGACATTGCGTGTTTATGCTCGGTGATTGAAATGTACTCGTGTCGGTTGACTGACGGGCTCCTCCGGGCTGATTGCTTCGTCATTAAATGCACACACCAGAAACTAATGCACAGATGGGCTTGTTACATCGGACGTTACTCAAATTGCTTGAAGACGAAGCACGCGCAGCTTTCTTTGTCACGTGACTGCATTGATGTGTACAAGTGTTTAGGGCGCGCGTTAATCTCGATGAGTAATGTAACGCATGTCATCCACTCGGGGTCAAGAAGCACAGTGATATTTAGCACAACATTAAGTTCCTTCCATGTCTAAAATTTGCAGTTGTTATTATCGTTAGATTTTGAATTTCGTAAAAATATCGTGTGTACTTTCTAAGCTGTGGTTGGTAAGTTTCAATTTCTAGACTTAGCTATCGCACAAATTTTGTATGTGCGCATGACCGAAATTCGTCGAAATGTTCCCAAATGCTCACCTTAGCCCGCACAGTGCGAAACTTTCAGGAACGCAGATAATCTACAGTGCAATTGTATTAAGCACGTTTTGTGAAACTTGAAAGGAAATGTATGGCGTCAGTTAGATGTCGTATGGAACTCGCGAGCATGTTTTCCTTGAGTTGGCTTTGTTACGAATAAACGCAAATAACATGTGTTCTGATCATCCCTTTGCTGAGGCAGCTCATATTTCTGTTTCTCCATTCCCATAAATTTTTAATCCTACAAATATTATATCCCATAAATATTATATATGCCCTATATGCTATAATGTGTTTTCCTATAAAGTATTCAGTACAAAATATCTATGCTGACCTAATCTATCTTTGACACAATACATATTTAATTATTCTACGTTCGTGACCACGGGGAACGATTACATGTATGGTTACATATGTGTGCAGGTATATTTTCAATTATCTTTAACTTAAATGTAAGCTATTTACATGATTTGCTAAAAGAATCATTTTGAACAAGCTAAGTTGTTTGTTAAATTCGAGAGAGAACAAAAAGTAAACTTCCTGTTTGACGCTGCCCCTGTCACCTAGGAACACTGAGACGACATATAACTTGATATCAGAAAGACATTAACACAAACAATCGAATAAGTATAAATAAACAACGTATACCAGAATAGATAATACCATAATGCAAGCATATTCTCCAGAGACGGCCAGAGCTACAAGGCCACTCTGCGAAGGTCAGTAACTCCCTTTGCAATCCTTGTAAACAAACAACCCTACTCTATTGTCTGTTTTGCCCTCAAGGCAAATATGGTGCCACCCAGTCGGAAACCAACCCATTGTTAAAATCCCATGCGTGCTTCTGACAACAGGCTTCAAGCTTTTGACCATCGCTCAGAACGCATGCTTCCGCTTAAATTTTTGCATGCGAACCGTTAGAGAAAGCGTCTCTGTAATTAGGTCCGAAAGTGTAATTTCTGAACACTGATCTCAAGTGGGGATAGGTACCAGCCAATGAAAATTTGATATTTGTTCATGTGATTTTGCAAACTTCAAAAAATACCTAGAGTGGGGGTAATTCAAAGTGATGTCTGAAAGTAGGTTTTTCTAGTAATAACACTTCGGTTCTGAGTTCTACGTGAGACGGGCGCGTATTCGGCGCCGCCTAAGAAGTACACCTTCGCACCATGCACCGAAACAAATGCAATATCTAACAAACGCTGCAGTGAGAGCGGAAAGAGTAACATATAGGGAAGACGATAAATATATCTAGTTCGACTACGCAGTGCTATTGCCTCTGCGCACAATCATGACGCGGGATACAGTGACGCTAAACACAGCGACCTCACGGACGACGACTTTACGGTGGCGAGCAAAGGGGTCTAAGAACAACAATAAACTTCTCTATACCAGATTCGAGTGTCATTCTAACCACAACCAGTCAGGACGCACCCACTCATGAAGTACAGATGAGAGTTCTCATTCGGGAGCTTCAAGTCACCTCGAACCGGTTAAAATCTCCCTTTCCTTAACCTCCGCACGCCACCAATCCTTAATTGTGAGGCGTTGAGCACCAGGGAGAGCTCGACGTGGTCCGCTACGGGCCGGACTGCCTCATGTTAGCCTGTAGAATGCCACATGTGCAGAGCATTGGCCATAACATGATACATTTATGTTTATGAATGCCTCGTTTATTTACTCTGGAGAGTTCAAATTCGTATTATTCAGTTCTTCCATTTAAAAACCATGAGAAAGTGTATCAGCTCGATCAAATTGAAATTGAAATGAGACACGAAGTAATCTGCCTTCCCATTTACTACTGCCAATACAGTCCAATTTTGTTAGTTTGGGCTCAAATAAAACAGGGAGTTGCAAACAGAAACAATACTTTTAAACTGACTGAAGTTAAACAACTTATTCGAAGAAACTGACAAGGTAACACAACAAGTTTGGGAAAACTGAATGAGACATGCATAGTTTTCCAGAGCAAAGGAAGTCCCAGGGGAATGAAGTTCAGGGGAAGTTAGACACGGTTCCGATACCCTGCCTGGTAGTGGTTTATGACGCCCTTGTCAGTTTAGTTACGGCCGATTCAAAAACATTTTGAACCCTTCTACTTTTGTGAATAAATCTTCTCGATTTTAGTGTACTGAGTGAATAACTGTTCTACATCTTGTGTAGCATGCGTTCTCTGTCGCACACATTCACCGTCCTTGTTGCACTTTGTAAGGGTAGCACATTCCTGCCAGGAAATTTCTTTGCGCTGGCGGACAGTATATATACTTCAAGAAGGCGACTTTTGAAAAGTGACTTGACGTGTCGAAATTTTGGAGATAATCATTATATATTTGCAAGACTACGACAATGAAAACAGTGACAATGCCGAATTGCCTCTTAAGCAAATTGAAAGCAATTCGAATTAGCCACTGGCATTGTCAAGGATTAGAGATATTGATAATTCATAAATTATAATTATAGAAATTATAACATATATATAATATACAAATATGCTTGTTCCAATTTTAATGCCAACATTTACATTTTTATAAAAGTTCGCAAAATTCAGCTTGAATTCCTTTACGAGTAGGGCAAATGACACACGCATGCTTAGAATAGTGTGCGAGAGAGAGAGAGAGAGAGAGAGAGAGAGAGAGAGAGAGAGAGAGAGAGAGAGAGAGAGAGAGAGAGAGAGAGGTATGACGTGTGGGTGTATCGAGTTGGCAACGCTGATCACACAAACGCATCTCATTCGCCGCGGTCCAAAACTCCTCCAACTTGGAAAACATTTAAGTCGCATTTATATTGGAAAGGGTATTTTCTGATGGGACGTTGGGATTGCGCTGGTATATATAAACCAATTATTCAGAAAATTTCATTCACGTTTGTGTTGCTTATCCGAAACTGTCTGGTTTTGCCCAATATGTGCACCCACTTTTTCAAATGGTATTAAATTTGTCCTCCCATTCATACTAGCTTAATTTGTTCTCATCTTCTTAGCAAAGCAAGAAAGGAAACGAATGTTCGTCTCATTAGCTATTTTAATAGCAACGAGGAAGATAAATTTCATAACTACACTCCAAAGTTGACTTATATTTTAACGCAATTTCATTTGCGTTATTAAGTAAAGGAGTAGGTATTATACACTTCCTAGTTTATGAGAAATAAATCCAAGCTTAGTTATAATATTAAAAGACAGTAGCTGATATTTTTTTCTACTCTTAAAGTTATGAGAGAATACATTACAGGACAAATATTGATGTACTATAATGCGGGAAATAGATATCGACAGGGGATAATGTAATTTGCAGTGTAGTGTATAATGGGTCAACATGCGTTGAACCAATCAAAAAGAGGAAAGGCTTCTCTCGTCAGCATTCGAAAAGCCCAACTGGAAGAGCTCTATGATTTTACAGTAGATAAGATGAAATTTCACATCGCGACATGTATTGTTCAGAAGCTCATGAAGGAAATGCAGAATTTTCTCCATGCACGCAACACAAGCATATCTTTTGGAGCATGCAATCTCTTGCATTACGTGGCACATTACGTCACTATATTCGTATGATGCTTTCATTGATTAACAACACGGGTCGTGGGTTTATGCAGTGCTTACCCTTACTATTTATTGCGAATGGGACTTCTTTACGCTTCGCTTCATGTCCAACTTGTAGCTTCTGACTCACTCCCCAAAAGAAGTGAGGAATTGCACTTCACACAGTCACGTGATGGAAGTTCTCGAACATGAAAAAATGCCTGTTATATCTGAAAGTGCGAAACTCCTCTCTGTAATACAGGATGTTACTGGCACATATTTAAACAATGTGAACTATTTCGCACTAAAAGGCCACTTATGTAAGTTAATGACATTTTTTTTTTTCCTTTTACGTATCGATTCTTATCCAGGATTTTTTTTTTATATTGGGTATATATTCTTTACTTTGCTCTTTAGTATTTCCTTTACATTACCCCTACATTAAGTTGGATACGGTTTCTCGAAATACTGTCGGTGCTTCATTTAATGCTAGACCTAGTTTCCATGGCCGGTTTACAATGGTCTCATGGAACGTGTCTCTTTAGCTTCGTCCTATTGAATTCGGTGGTGGCGGTGGCGGTGGCGGTGGCGGTGGCGGTGACAAGAAACAGGGGGAGGAGGAGGAGGAGGAGGAGGAGGAGGAGGAGAATAGTAACAATGAGCATGTTCACGCATTGTGTATTGTTTCACACGTTTCGTGCATATTCACATAGGGAATCCTTCCTTTTTTCGTACACTATAATGTGTGCGAAAAATTGAGTCTATAAGTGACTCATAACTGAGCTTCCGTTACTAAATGAAATGAAATGAAATGTGTAGTGTTTAGCGCCCACTTTTACTATATGCGGTACCGCAGGCGGTGACACAGATGGTACATTAGAAGACGGCACACAGGTGGAATAAGAAGGTGGAGGAAACTGGAGATCACGGGGAAAGCCCGCCCAAGCGCCTTGTTCTCAACCACAAATCTCACTTTGCGGTCGCCTGGGATCGAACCCGGACCGACTGGTAGAGTCGAGCGGTCTAACCACCCAGCCATGGTGCGGCCTCTCAGTTACTAAACGTGCAAAGTTATAGAGCGGTTATAAACAAGTACGTAGGAACTAGACGTACAGAGGTTCGAATCCCAGACGTCATTTTAATTTTTTATTGTAGAGATACGAAATGTGTATTACACACATTGTAATATAACTTCCAGTTCCTAAGGTTTACTTGATTTTATGAAATGTATGATCACACATATAAACTGAAACACTCTACTCTGTTTTTAAACTAAACGAAATTAACTTTTTATCCCTATATGTAAAATCAAATAAAAATGCAACAGCTTAATATTGGGCGTGTAAACCCTCTGCTTCTATTACTGCCCTCATTCTGCGGGGCATGGATGAGAACAAATGCCAAGTGAAATTTTCACCAGAGGAGATACTTTGCATTATATGATAGCACCATTCATATGAATGAATGAGTACGAGTGGGTACACAACAAATATTAAGGCAGTTTTAATAACATTGCATTTATTTTAAAAACGACAGGAATATGTTATTTTCTTTTTAATAAATGAATGTTTTAAAAATATTATTATTTATCTCTTGCAAGAAAAACTTAAGTTATTACTATTAAAGTACCTAACTAATAATCACACACATTAAGGAGTCGAACTCAAGTTTATCTACTTACGAAACACAGGAGTTCTACCGCTCGGTTACCATGCATTCATTTATAAAACGCAAATAACGTATTCTTATTCTTTTAAAAATAAATACAATGCAATTGGAAAATTGCCTTCATATTGGTTGTATAAGCACTCGGGCTAATTCATCTGTTAGGAATGGTTTAGGCATATAATGCGAAGTACCCTCTCGTGAAAATTTCACTAGGCATTTGGCCTCATCCATGCCCTGCAGAATGAGCGCAGTAATAGACGCACAGGGTTTACAGACCCACAAATAAGTTAATTTCCATTTTTACTTAATTCTTCATATAGGAATAAAACATTTATTTCAGTCAGTTTATAAAGAGTAGAGTGTTTCAATTTTTGTGTGATCATAAATGCCATAAAAGCAAGTAAAACTTAGCAATTGAAAGCTATATTACAATGTGCGTAATACACATTTCGTGTTTCTGCTATAAAAAATTCAAAATTATGTCTGGTATTCGAACGTTTGTAGGTCTAGGTCCTAGAGATTCCTCTATAAAAACGCGGCTATCTGTGCACGTTTAGTAACTGAAACTCAATTGTGAGTCAGTTATGAAACTAAATTTTTCGCACATATTACAGTGTGCGAAAAATGGAAGGATTCCCTATGTGGATATGCACGAAACATATGAAACACAATATATGACAACGTGTGAAAATTCTCATTACTATGAGAGGATTTAGTAGGACGAAAGTGAAGAGACGCCTTCCGTGATACCATTATAAACCGGCCGTAGAAACGATGCGGACTTAGAAAAATACACCCTTCCAGAATCTGCTCTTTTTTTTTTTCAAAGAGTGTAAGTAATCAAAAGTCCTAAATAGAATTCAGAAGTAAGCGCGATAATTGCTGCCAAAAAAAATTAACAAAATGGCAGCTGAACAGATCAGGAAACACATCATCCACTAGGAACATATTGTCACCCGAGCGTCGGAACACCCTGTAGACTGGGCAAGCAGCAGACGGGTCGGTGTTCGCCCCGCCCCCTCGTTTGTCTTATAGCGTTAAGAAGGGATGGCTGGGACAAAAAACATCACTGCGCCGTCTCTTTCTGTTCCACCTGTGTTCTCGAACTTACGGGATATTTCATCTAATGGAGAACCTTCGAGATCGGCAAGCGGACCCTATATAAGCTACACGTCGTGCAAGAGAAGTTAGTTAGTGAGTCAGTCAGTCAGTTCTTGGTGTACGACGAGAAGACTGTGTGAGAGCATCGGAAGATTGTACGTAATTACGAGTGCAAGTGAAATTGTAACGGACGAACTGGTGAATCGTAATTGTGTGCATTACGTAGTTCTGTGTAATTGGCAAGAGTTTAACTGTAAGTTGGTGGAAATAAAGAACATTTTTGAGTGGTGTAATTGGACTTTTCATTTCACGAACCCACAAAGTCACAATATGGATTGTACCTCATTCATGTACTCATTCTCAAATTGGAAGTTACTCGAAATACTCGTTTTTTTTTTGTTTTTTTTTTACTTTCAGTGAACTGTTCAAGGTCTAGGGAAATAGTGATTGTTTCCACTGGAGCATATATTAGATGGCTTTATAATAGTATTTAGAAGTTACGTAAAGCTACCTGTCTCAAAAGTTTCCTACTTGGCTATCAGTGAAAACTTTAATCGTATACCTAGTACCGTATACCGACACCTAGTACCTATGCCGCGATATATATTCACATTTATCTATTTATGTATTTACTTACAACATTTCAAAAACATACAATAAAATACATCCGTTTTTTTCAGATACAACTACAATTAAGTTTAAGGTAAATTAATTAATAAAAATAAATTAAAGATAATATTAAGGAACAAAGAAAAATATCAATTCTTGCTTTCAAAATACTGCCATTCAGCCCTTATCAGTATCCGGCTGCGTTTCTTAAACTATAAATAACAACAATTTGCAAACATTTTTTTAATATTGTGACTTTGCGAGTTCGTAAAATTAAAGTCCCATTTGCATAAATTCTAAATGTTCTTTATTTGCGTAGAAATACACTCACAGTAGCATGTTACAGCAGAATTACTAGTCGGCCAAGATATGAATGCACTTGAAGGAGGGCGCCACTGTGTTGTTTACTACATGAAGCTTGGGGAACCGCGCGGAGTGAGGGGCAGCGAGGGGAAAGGCGTTACTGGGAATGTACAGTCACACAATTAAAACAGTACACGCCTGCTGATGTCTTCACGTTAGTTCTGGGAAGCACCAAGTCTGGGAATGTTTGTTTCAGGTCCTTCATCTGCTATAGCCGTATCACTGTTCCCTTAATCAGCTGTATCAGTGTCACTGCGTCCTTTTGCTTCAATATTCATATTCTGGAAATAGCATTCATCACGATTGCAAATTTTATCGTCATCATCGCTCTTTATAATTATATCTTCAATTGTTTCCTCCATTAACACATCTCAGCGCTTAAAATCTTGCTCAATTCTTTTCACTTGTCTGCATGCTGCAATCCAATCAGTTTTTGTAATTTGAGCTATGCAGCTTGTCATAGCTTTCAGAATACTCAAAGTAATCGATGATATTTCTTTGCTGCAATCTTTGTTTAATTCCGGATAGCTCTATAGGGTTAAGGTCACAGTTCTACGGAGAAAGGCGTAAGACTGTAAAATCCTTTTGTTCCATTATTCAATCACGTCAGTAAACAGGCCTTTTCAATTAATTGTCACTATCTCTAGAAGGTCATTTTTTGTCAGTTGCGGATCATGTTTAATTTTCTTTTATGTTAGCCAATGAATAACCTGTGCCTTTCGAGATGAAGTGGTAGGAGCTTTATTTTCCTGTACGGATTGCAAAACAGTGCTCTCAGGTAGAATATTTGTTATTAATTTCTCTTCTACTCACTTTTTATAATTTTGACTGTTAATTTCATCATGGTTATCTGCTGATTTGGATTTTGAATCGTAAACCAATTCAGTTCCCTCAATAAATCCCATGGATCCCCCTGCATGTACAATTGCTCTTTGACAAGCGCTAATATTAGTCAAAACACCTGTTACTTCCTCATATTGCCAGCACTTTTTGACGGTTTAGTGAGTATGGGCCCAAGCGTCGTCTGTATTAACTTTGTAGGTGCTTCCGTAATTAAACTTTTCACAATTACACAATTATCGCAACGAATACTGCAACTGCCACTATACTATTCGAATTTTAACTGCACAAGAAAAGATTCGAAGAAGCACCGTGTTGAACTACAACATCTGCACGTCACATTGGAAGTATCTCGATATTGTTGATGTTTACGTTATGCGCACTGTACCTGCGGTACTCCTCCCACTTGTGACGTAACTGTTTAGTAGCTCTTCTCGCCGAGTGCATTCATATCGTGGTCGACTTGTACGTCACATAAACAATCTCAATCTACCAAGGTCGACGACCACACAAACAGCGTTCTGATTACATTAGCTCTCGTTACAACAACACTCTACAGCTGTTTACTCCTTGCTGTGTTTACTACTGCCTCACGACTGCCCTCTTGGCTAGTCGTCGCTTCCTGAAATACTTGAATAATAAATTCAAGAGATTTCTGGAACAAACAAGAAATCGACTGTTTTCTGTCAATCAAGATATCACTAGAATTTTTGAAACGGGAAACTTTATCCGTCCCGGCAATCCTTTATCTCGCGCTATCTTTAACTGATTATGCAAGCTCTTTATTACCACACTATCTGCCTATCACTTCCTTTGTGTAAACAAGCCGCGCGAACCCTTTTTTTGCGCGTACGCCGCCAGTTGTAAAAAGGGATTCGCGACAATATTATAAGCATTGGTATCCAGCACTACACTTTAAATATAAGGTTATTAAGTTATGCCAATCTTAAATGTCTTCTTCTTCTTCTTCTTCTTCTTCTTCTTCTTCTTCTTCACACCATGGTTTGGGCATATCGCCCGTCTTCCATCACCCATTTTTAATATATGTTCATGCTTACTTAAATTTATTTTAAGTATACTTTTAGTCTAATTTACCACAGTATAAGTATAATATTTCTCTGTTTCTCTTTTAATTTGATTAACATATATCATTTTGTACTAGTTCAGTAATTTGAAATTTATTTATTCTCTTCACTACTTCCTTCTTAATTTGTTATATAAATATCACTTTAAATTAATTAAGTTTATTAGTTGTATTTTAAATCACTTAATCACCTTTTTCTTCCATAAATCAACGCACATCATCAGCACTAAACTTATTTCAAATCAAAATTTTAAAAAAGTTCACTTTCAACTAAACTAAAAATATAATAACTTTTATTTAAACATTTCAACTCTTTTTAAGTTAAAAAGATCACTAAATCACTTAACAATTGCTATAAAACACTTAAACCAAAATGTCTATCACAAGTGCCCTAGCGGGATCCCTCTCCTTCATTACATAGATTATTTCTGCAATCTCCATACCTTTCGTCCATCATGACCTTCCCTATAACTACACCACCGCCTTCTTCCCATCTTTCCTCTTCTATTACTCTCGCATGGTCCGTAATTCTTGAGGTGTATCGCTCCCAATATCAATATGTGGACTAGTTAAAGGTTCCTCCCAGGCTTTCTTGCTTATAAAATTAATCAAACACTGCAAAAGTTTTATAAAATCCGCACTCTTTATAACGTCATATAAGCACATTCTTTTTAAATTTCTCCTTTCTTCTAAATTTAATTGGCCGTACTTATTACATTCAAATGCCATGCTCTGGGGTATTTTTAACTTTGCCTATATCACAAATATTATTTACAGTTTTATTTATTTTTGGGACCCGTGGTCCTGCGCCGTGGCGTAGCGGGCTAAGGCAGCATGCCTTGGTCCCTGGCCACGGAAAGCGGCCCGGGTTCGAACCCACCCATGTGGTGAGGATTTTATGTCCCGGGTATAGGACCGGTGCCCACTCAACATCGTGAGGAAAGTGAGGAGCTTATGCTAGGTAAGCAGCTCTGGTCACGGAAACCAGCATTCCGGCTGGGGGATGCCGAGATGCTGACCACATCTCCTCCCCGTATCGGTTGGATGATCGTCCACCTCTGCCGTGCGTAAGTGGGCGTGAGGCCGGCAGTCGGGTTGGTAGGCCTTGGCCCTCTAAAGGCTGTCGCGCCATGGCTTGTGGGGGGGGGGTTTATGACCCGTGAGCTATTATAAAATATATCAATTTTGTTGGTAGAACAAATTTTAAATAAAATATTTCATGTATACTACTAAATAATCCACGAGTTCCCCTTACTGCCTCCATTTGTTCCCATTTCTTTTTCCAATGTCATTTTAAATGTATTTTTATTGCTAGTATCGTAGTACATATTTTGCCAATTATTAAATTATCAAGTTTAAATTAAAATTTCTCAACCAAAATTTAGAGCATTTTAAGCAAATTAAGTAATCAGTAGCCATATGACAGCTGTACTTACTGCTCCTGTCCATCTTAACAATATCTTTATTTCAGTTCTTAATCTTCTGGTACAACTTCTTTCATTGTAAAGTAGAACTAACGTGTATCATTTATAGAATATTTTAATTGTATTAGAGATTATTTATGATATATAGACAAGCAATGCATGGCCTCGCTGTTTAATTCCTGTGATCTTGGGAGAAGCAAGATTTAAGGAATGCATATCGAGTTTCAATTATTACCTTTTCGGAATATCAAGTTGTTCAGTGATTTAAGTTAATTGAATGGGTTGCGTACTGATGTACAAGATTTAGATTATCATTGGGCTTAAGCATACCTACACACCTATCTTCTGGGTGTGTGCTTCAGGTTCCCAAATTATCTATATCGGGAGTAAAATAATTAAATTCAAAGCATTCTATGTAGGTATTTCGGAAGATATAATGTAACAAAACTCACCTTTGAGTGAATGCTAAGACAGAATTCATTGGCGAGTCAGTTCAAGCAGTTGAACATGCATATTGCGAAAGCTTTCTCAGCCTTAGTTTAGATTCATAAAATTCGGTGAAAGCTTATCTCGTGAACGTGGAAAATTCGTTGGGAGGGGGAGATCTACACCTCGATTTATGTCCGTTGCCCATAGGAATGGCTACTATAACAGGAACTTTAAATGCCTACGCACTAGAATATCTTGAAATGTTCATATTACTCCCGCCACACACAGTAACATGTTTAGGGTTTTGCGCAGACGGGTCTTTTATTTCTGTTACATCTTTTTGTACACGCCTTCTCTATAAGAATGGGCTCATACTACATGATAAGGATTTAAATTGAGTTTATTGCCTAATTCCAATGGTTCTCGGTGCTCTATTCTATTTGGGGTGTGAAGCACCGTTTAATTTCGCCCAGAGGCCTCTTTATTATGCTTAAGGATTTTTCCGTGCCGTAAATCCTTGACACGGAACCACCGGCTTTATTTCCTTCTAAAGGAAGGCCTTCTAGGGACTTTTACGCCTGTAAAAGTGCATCTGTTCCCGTGCCCTTAAGTAATCTCGGGATTCCGAGGCTGACATATCACCCCTAGACCACAGCAGATGATATGCTGTAATATAGCATAAGCCAGAAAGGTACTGTCTGCCCACCAGAAGAAGGCAAGCGGGGAATAAAGGTGAGAGGAGCTTCAACTGCTTATCTGTTCTGTTACTGGATCTGTTTATCATGAAATGAGTGTATGAGAGTGTATATGAATCACCCATGCTGCCAGATGTAATGATCGTTTCAATAACTGCAGTGATGGGTATTATGCACCATTGAGTTATGTGGCAACACTGTGAACCTAGCATCCTTATCATATTCGTAAGGCGAGATTAACACAGCAAAGGTGATTACATTACACATTCCTGTGCCTTGCTTTCTTGTGGTGGGAAGACAGTATATCGTATTCAAGGACCAATTTAAAGTAGCATGAGTAAATATTGTAATGGTTGACATATACTATATACAATGTCGGAATGCATAAAAGTGGTAACTATATTTATTTTCGTTGCACTTTTTATATTGAGAGCCTAATATGCATACAAGTACATTTATGGGTATAGCACAGCAGTGTAAAGGAAACAAAGGTGGTTTAATACATTTTAACGACGTATCGACATCTACAAACTTGTTTTGCCGGGATTCTGAATGTTAGTAAGTTTGCCTACAGTCTCAACGTACCTACACATAACATAACTGCAAATATTGTCTTTAAGATTAGTGTTAGTGAAGCAAAAGCTAATGTTTTAAGTATTATATCATAAGCATGAATATATTTTCACATAAAGTAAGCCTTTATGAAGTCACTACTTTATGGAATTTGTTTTAACAGCATTTTTTTATTTTTTGCTGAATTTACAAAAACTAATATAATCATCAATTTTTCAGATAAGCGCTTAAAAAACTACTGCAAGTCAATACCATCAACTTTCCAAAACCTTCCTCATGTGTGAATACCATTATTATTTATTATAGAAGCAACGTATTTGTAATCGCTGTTAACCTTCATAAACCTTTCATTAGGCACAAAATGAAAAACACAATACACTCGATTTCATTTTTTGTTTTGTTTTTGTTTTGTTTCTTTGGTTCCACCATTGACCAGTGCTCTAGGACGCTGAACACATCATACAGAAAACAACCTCACCAAATCAACATACATCATTTTAACTACCATCACCATACATCAAAATATGCTTTCTTCTTCTTATAATTTTTTTATCTTTTTATTACCACCACTACCAACAAACATATAGCATCTGTAACATTTGATTGAAAGAGGAAAACATTGTAAGTGCTGCTGCTGCTGCTCCAATGTACCCGAACACTCCCTAATCAAGATACAAACTTAAAATATGAAACAAGGTATAAATGAGTCATGCACAAGCATGTCACATAATCCAAGAAAATTTGACAACTATTTGTTTGTTGAGGTAATAAATTACACCGATACATTGATTCCCTTTATAGCACAGGACACGTTAACAATCATCCATGAATTCCGGTACCGGGAAATAGACCTTACTACATAGTTTTAAGAGCAATGTATCCATTTTACCCGAACATAGTAATAATTAGGTATTTTGAAAATGAATTGAATATTATGACATATCCTTTCTGGAAACAAGTCAATCTAGCACTGGGCTTGTTTAAGTCGATTTTTTTCTAGTAATTCTGCTCTGCAGTCACATTTTGTGTAAAGTAGTCCTGATTTTAGATACGAAAACACATAAGCATAAAGTGCATTCACAAGGAAGTGTTAAAATACTCAGCCGTTGAAACTGACTCTTGGAGCCGTAACGTTGATGGCACATATCGCTCTGATGGCTCTCTTCTGTATTTAAAGTTTGGCATAATTTAATAAAATGATATTTAAAGTGTAGTGATGCATACCAATGTTCTTAATGCTAAAACAAAAATTGTAAATTATCGTAATTTATAATTTTAAAAAAGCAGCAGAATACCGGTTGTAAGTACAGGAGGTGCGGCATAATCCAGTGCCATTAAGTTGCAAAACAGCATATTATTTAAATTTTTTGGGTTCTTGTTGTTGAAATTTGGAGCTATGAGTTCTCTTCTCAGGTGAATGGTTATAGGAAAATGGGTTTGTAGATGTTGGTTGCCCAGTATAATCAATAATTCTCAGATGACTGTGAAATTTTCTTTAATTCACTTGTAGTGTGTTTGTTCCATTAAGGCTGAGTTGCAACGGTGACCACTTCCAACTAAATTCTGCCAACGTATTACATCTCCTCCCGACTAACACGTCTGACTTCAAGTATGATGTAGCAAGTAACTTTCCTCGACTTCGCGATTCAGTTCGAACCTAACTCTTCTCCCCACTCTCACTTATTACATAACCAAAATAGCTCACCCTTCTCTCCATTTTTCAAATCTTACTTTATTATTGGTTTCTGATTTATTTCGATTTATTTTTCATTGGTTTCCAAAATTCATCTAACTCATTTACTTAACGCCTACCCTGAGTTCGGACACGCCTACCCTGAACTCTTTGAAACGGTATACATCGTTATCACATCAGTAAAATAAGAATCTGTAGCCTTCATGCCTCATCGCACCCTGAAAGCCTTTTTGTCTCAATGCATTCCTTGCTACTAGCTGTCTATATCCCCAGACGTTGAACCCTTTCTGACACAAAGAAGATAACGGTCCTCTTTCCTGTCGCTTACAGCGTGTAGATTTTACCCGAGTATTTTCTCTATCTTGCCTTGATGTTGACATGCCTGCTATAACCATTTTAATTTCATATTAATATAATAAGATTTCTTTATATATTAGTTTATCAAAGCATTTTTATTAATTAATATTCCTTTCTTCAAATCGAGATTTCTATTAATTTGTTGCCTCCTAATCGCTGTCTGATACTGACTGCGGTTACAGATGCCAGTACTTTTAAGATAGGAATTGATGTTTTTCTTTATTTTTATTTAATATTATCTTTGATGCAACTTTTCAATTATTATTTTTTCTTAACTTAGTAGTATCTGAAAAAATGGATGCATAAGATACGAGGATGTCAAGGTACGATATTCAGATTTAATTTAATTTGATTTAATTTAATTTTACTGTCCACAGAGTTACCCCAGAATATCCAAAAATATTTCATTATTGAACAGAAATACGTATAGTACACTTGTTTTAATGTATGGAATTACCAAAAAGAGTTCAAAGACTTAAGAGTAAAAGTAGCCAATCTCAACCTCTGTATGGAACTCTTTATATGAGCTTTTCAATTTAGATTCTAATCTACCTGAAATTGTCATCTAAGAGTGCTTTGCAAACATTTGTTTCGATTTCATTTTAGTATAATTTCTATATAAATGCATATCTCGAGTTAGAAGCGCTTGTTGTTTTGTATGTATTTATCTATAACAAACATGTTTCCCAGAAAGCTGTTTGTTTTGAAGAACACCCCTTTCGGTTGTCTGATAAAATTAAGCTCAAGTAAAAGCTTATATGTACTTTATTTTTAAATATTTTTGACTCGAAACGTTAATGAAACATTTACCGAAATAATTTGCCGTTAAGTGTGGTCTGATTCATTTGTATTTACCGCTAGTGGATAGCCCTTAATGAAACTGACCAGCAAGAACTGTGATAAGGACAATAAAGCAACAATGGAATGACTGGTTTGGAAGTATTGAACCAAAACTTTCTCTCACCTCATCCGTTTGGATTCACGTCCAATAAACTGAAGCTAAACTCTATTTATTTCCAGGAATGTAGTCAAAGCCTGGAGCTAATTTAGCGCCCATTCAGCACCTCCAATCAACTGATGGACGCAGTCGTAGCATTTCTCAGCAAAACGAACACAAAGCTCTACGTTCAGGCCTCATTAACCTGTAGGAGAAGACTGATATCTAAACTGTTTCAAAATTGGAGATTTAATTCCTTTTGTTTTGATGCTCTGCAGCAACATTAATGTAGCTCTATACCCTTACAAAATTGCTGGCAAAGTAAAGAACTTCTGGTCTAGGAGACACTAGATGTGTTTGCATTTAATGTGATAACTACATCCCGGATTTGTGAGCACAATCGTATGTGAAATAAGGAAGCATATAAGCACGAAAAATGAAAAAAATCACCAAAAATAAGCAATTAAAAATTGAAATTGAATCATAAATATATTGTTAGAATTCTTACCTTACCTACGTGAGAAATTCAAGGTTAAAGACCATAATCGAGTTAACACTGAGGAGGAAAAGACAAATATGAAAGAACTTCATGAAATTTTTGAGCTCTAATCGGTGACTATAAAACCACGTTCTTTGCGCTAAGGACATTGGCTCCTGATTGTTTCAGCGACATGATGTAAACCGCGAGCAGACACGTCAGGTGAACTAAGTTAGGATAAAGGACTTTTGATCCAGCTCCTGCTTTAACATAAATGGAGCAGCACCACTGAGAAATTACAATACACTGTCATATCATGCCCCTTCTGGCCACAAGATAGCAAACGAGTCATTGAACAAATTTTGCAATTGTGGAATGATTTACTCGGTCAGGTACTTGTAGGTATATTAACAAAATATGATTTTATATCTGCTTTCATAGCACCAACTACAGCACTACATACACATTGTCGCTCTGATTTTGTGTTTTTATAAATATAAACCCATATTTTTTCGTGAATTATTTGATCCCGAAGATGACAAATTACCTCTTGAAAACACTGTTTCAAATATTTTAGTTAATTGATGGAAATGAATCATTTCACACTAGTCGTATATAGGCTACGGTTTTTTGATAGAGTCAACATGAAAAATTCAATGCCACGGCCAGGATTTGAACCACGGACCTCCTGGTTTCCATCGAGTCGCTCAAACCCATTGAGCTACCATGGCCAACTTGCCGTCATGTCATTAAATTTTCCATTTGACTCCTATTATTTCCTCTGGATGGAAACCATTTCCACAGTTCTGCTCTCACTACACCACCTACTTGATGTGCAACATTTTTTGAGCGCAATTAATACGAATTCTTCCCAAAATAATAACTAGAATAAAGCCCAGCTACATAATAAACGCTACGAAGTTACCACTTTTTTCTGAAAATTAAGCCAATAAATCGATAATGTGTACTTTCTGTTCACTTAGATTAGTTTCTGTTAAGTTTTCCATTTAAGCATGTTCAGATAAATTCGTATCTCGTTTGGATCACTGAGACTCAACTAAACGACCTGCCATTTGTAATCTTAAAATATCTTCTTACTGAACTCGCTAACCACACTTCTTAAGCGGCATCGGCTAAAAACCATAATGTCAAGTGCCTTATCTTTAATTTTAAACTATAAATACCATTAACTACATCATAAATTACCATCAAAAAGTATTACTGAATTTAGACGCAAATCCTGAATGTTTCAGGTCCTGAATTGTGGAATACAAGGGAAACAAGCGGCTTAAACGACTTCTCAGTGAAATGCAGGTCTTCTGCATAAATTGGAGACAAAAAAGGGGAGCAGAGCTCCCGTTCCTTGTTTCCTGGTTTAACAGGACAGAATGCTTTGGTATCAAAGGAGCTACATATGACTGTCAAGCGGACGACAGCGCTATTACAGCGAGAGTTCACAAAAGCACAAAGTCTGTGAACTTGCATATGCTCACTAGTTGTGTCCTGCCTATGGGAGACTTTGCTAATAGAGCTTCCGTAAGCGATTAATGTTGTGATCAATGTTGTTACTTCCTATCAGCTGTTTTCTCTGGCGCACCAATGACTTACGGACCCAAACTACACAAAGATCCTTCACTACAAAGGTACCCAACTAAAGTAACCTTAAACAGTGTATAGAAACAGCCGATGTCAGTAAACGGGGGGGGGGGGTTCATTTTAAATGGTTACTGTGAGAGGGATCCTTATTTTTCATAAATATAGAGGTTAGAGTATATCATTTAATTCATTCCTAAACTTAACACTTCACTGTCGTTTTAATACATTTTAATGTATCCCTACGCTTCGGTAGCGTAGATGATAGCGTACCTGCCTCACGTTCAGGTCCCGAGTTCGAATCTCGGTAAAGGGAGTTACCTGGATAAGGCCTTTTCCAGGATTTTTCCCTATCCTGAAAGCCGAATATTGGGTAACCTTAAGCTCCATGGATCCTGGGCTTATTTCAGCATCATTTCAGCTATTTCATTCATCGTCCGAAATGACTTAGCGTTGGAGATCGCAAATTGCCTGGTGGTGGTGGTGGCGGCGGTGGCGGTGGCGGTGGCGGTGGCGGTGGTCCGCCAAAGAAAACCAGTGACGTCATTCACAGCGATTTGCTTAAATATTCTGTTGCATCCTATATAATTTAGCTTCTGAGCAAGAGTACATAACAAAAATAATTCACGAAGACCTGAAACATACAAGAAACAAATAAAGTGAATTATTTCATTCAATAAATATTATGTTGGTAATATTTTACATATTATACGTGTAAATTGAATACGTAAGCTTAAAGTTACTATATCTTTTACATATTGCTGGCATATTTTTGTCAAGCAGTGCATTTTTAATATTGGTGAATGTAATGCAATGTTTTCTTTTTCCACTAACTGGTCATATATTCGGTCATTCTCCTTTGGAACATATCGAAGGTGTTAGCTCGTATTCGATGGGTTTTAATCATTAGATCACGCACACATTCTCACTCTCATTCTTACTTCCAGACTCTGGGGAAGATTACTAATTATCTTGGTCGGAGAAAAATCCCTGCCCCCACCGCCGGGAATCGAATCCGGGACCCCTGGCACGGCTGGCAGATGCTCTACCGACTGAGCTATGGGGCCAGCCCACTACCACTAAGGAGATGAAATATTCTATTGCATGAAGGAATTCGATGAAGATACTTAACCGAAAATGCGCAAAATTTGCAAAAGATGCCTCCCATCCAAACTATTCTCAAACTACCCTTTTAAACGTAACCGATGGCGTAATAGCGCAAAGTTGGCCTGAGCCTGCTAACCCGACTTCCGGCCTCACGCCCACATAAGCAAGGTAGAGGTGGATGAACATCTAACCGATATAGGGTGAAGATGTGTTCAGCTGGGCTTTTAGACCAGGGTTCACTTCCTAGCGTAGCTCCTCAATTTCCTCGTGATACTGATGGGCACCGGTCGTATATTCCGGATTTAAAATTCGCATCTCCAGGGGTGGGATCGAACCCGGACGCGATTCGGACGTATAGACCAAAGCACACGTTCTAGCCCATTACGCAACGACGCAGAAACGAACTACCATTTATATGGAGAAATTTTCGAAAATGCTTTTTTTTTCTGCAAAATGGCTCTGTATTACAGTTTAGGATATATTAAAGGCATATCTTGAATAATGCGGGAATGGTCTCTGAATTCTTCTTCTTTCTAGAAGACTATTTCATTAACTGTTAAACCAAAAGAGATATAATCTTACGAAGAAAAAATATAAGTCAAAATTTACATCCAATAAATTAACTTTTGGAGATAACCATTTTGGAAATATTCTTTGCTTTCTGGTTTAACTTTTACGGTACATATACTTTTCTCAAAAGGGAACTCGTTAATTATGTTGCAATATCCTAGCTATGCAAAGAAAATTAAATTTCAAAGCCATTACATCCCGAACAGTGCTTAAAAAGCCTATCGCTTAGATGTACTGTATCCTAATCTCATTCTGGTTATAGGGAAATATGTAACAAAACAATGTTTAAAACTTTTGTTCTGGTAATGTAAGTTGGATATATGAATACTCGTTTTAAGAATACTTTGTATTTTTTACTTTGTATAATCTGACCCTGCCCTCTGCACTGTCGTGGCTCCTTTGGATGGCTGCCCTCTGTCTCCTTTCGTCTCATCCTTCTCCCGGGGATGCCCCACTTGGGAGCATAGATGCAATAGATAAAGACTGGTCGCAGTGCTTCATTCCCTCCGTAGTAATTTTAATTCTAATCCTAATCCTAAGAATACTCTGTACAAGAGTGAGTAGAGAAAGTTATGTGAGTATTCACATCAGATTTTTATAAATTCTGTCCCACCAACTGAAATACAGTAGTTGCCACTGTTCTTCAGATAGCTTTAAACAAAGTTACACTGAATAGCAATATGCGGAGAAGAATTATTTTTGGGAAGGATAGAGAGAAGATAGTAACCTCCAGTCAGACTTACTGTGAAATAAGAAAGGTAACGTTCTGAATGGCCGGACTTAACAACTCCAGCAGTTCTGATCTCCAGCTCCAAATTAGGAAGTTTCCGATGGGACTGAAGCGGCTTCAATCCGGCATGATGCCAAATAGGGTTATTTCTGGTGGATAAATAGAGAATTCAGGTCACGAAAAGCTGAGTTCAAGTTTTCTGGAGTATCCTCACACCGATTTTGTATTCCTTTCTGCCACTATAAGCTCCGTCAGGTTGAGAATATAAACCATGTCAAAGAGAAACTTTAAAAACTATTAATGCTTTTAAAGATTTGCCATTATCTCTTTACAAACATTTGTTATTCTTATAGTTAACATGTGTTTATGCATTGAAATGTAAAAAAGTACGATCTATGCACTAATGTCCCACTAATATATTACATCTTAAACAATATTTCTAAGAAAGAGAGGTAGCTTAGGTAACGGGGAGATCATCTCGCACCAAAACCCGCGATTGGATATTTTGTGCATAAACTCCTAGAGGAGCGGATGAGATGAAGGAACCGCAGGAGACATGGGCTGCAGGAACGGATGACGTAAGCGTCAGAGATCCATAGAGTTCCCTAACAGTTACTGTATTGACCACCCGGCTGGGAGGCTATCGGTGGTGATCCGCCCAAACCGCTGGAGGGTGGTTCAGAGTTTCCCTCCAGCAGGAAGTTTGAACAGCCTACCTCTGCCACCCGGTGTTTACGAATTGGGTGCGGGTAGAGGACAGATATACGAGTTGCGTGCTAAAGTCTTCTACGGAGTCCTTGAGTTGCGTGCCAAGTAAAACATATAAAACTTTCCTGCCCATTTTACAGACTTATGACTGGCAACCTAGCCTTACAAAGAAGCTAAGACTGGTATAGTTAAAAGTGATACATGTATCACATTATACTTTTACAGTTTCATAGTATTAATTATTCGACTTCATCAAAATTCGTCATACTTTGAGCAGACATTGAAAACTAGAGCCTGGATTTCTAAGCAAAGTGTTTATAAATGCTTATAAATGCTCTCTACTACTGAAATACGGGTTTGCCTGCCTATTTTATCCGAATCATGTAAACTTAAAGGTTAATTTCAGCTCCTAGCCATCATTTTGTTATTCAGATAGTTTACATCGTCTCCCTGTAAACGGATCCTATGTAAAAACGTGGATGTTCTTCTCTCTAGCGTAAAGAAAGTGTAAAGTCGCCGATTAGAGTTCAAGAATTTCATGAAGTCCTTTCAAATTTCTCTTTGCCTCCTCAGCCAGTTTGAACTCGATGTAGTTCTTGTTTAAAGGCTGTGTCATACCACACAGAATATTTCAGTGAAGTAAAAAGTGCTGTACTCCTTAGACGCAGAAGATGCAAACAACATTGCCACAGCACAGGAATGATTTGCTAATATTGGCATTCAAGGTAAGATAAACCGTTTCTTCAAAATACCTGCCATTATAGCCAGGACAAGAACTTTAGACACCGTACCTAATAAGTTTGCTGCACCGAGACCATAGAATTAGGTTTGTTTACAAACAACTGAGGGTGGGAGAAGGACGTTCGTAGAGCACGCTACACCTGATTCCGACCTTTCGTACGTACAGTTAGTCGACAACAAACAGAGGCTCTTGACCTGAGAAAGTCCCTAAGCTCGTTCAATTTCTCTTTTGTGAACAGATACACAGGCCTATTGAAATAACAGTGTTTACATTTCAATTATAGTCATTAATTTTATTGCAATGTACAACTACGTACATTCGAAAATTTTCAAATTGAACCTTTATTTATTTATTTATTTATTTATTTATTTATTTATTTATTTATTTATTTATTTATTTATTTATTTATTTATTTATCTATTTATCTATCTATTTATCTATCTATCTATCTATCTATCTATCTATCTATCTATCTATCTATCTATCTGTCTGTCTGTCTGTCTGTCTGTCTGTCTGTCTGTCTGTCTGTCTGTCTGTCTGTCTGTCTGTCTGTCTGTCTGTCTGTCTGTCTGTCTGTCTGTCTGTCTGTCTGTCTGTCTGTCTGTCTGTCTGTCTGTCTGTCTGTCTGTCCGTCCGTCCGTCCGTCCGTCCGTCCGTCCGTCTGTCTGTCTGTCTGTCTGTCTGTCTGTCTGTCTGTCCGTCCGTCCGTCCGTCCGTCCGTCTGTTTTAGGTCGCATGAACAACTAGGTCATGAGCGTCTATGCAAATATAAAAACAAAATTTACATTGTGTTTCAATACAGACATATTGGAAACAGCATATGAACAATGACAGTAAAACAATAATTACAGTAGAGTATGGTAAACAATTATAAAGGTAGTAAGGTATCTTGCCAATGTAAAACTATATATTGAAAAACTCACAATGATATTGGTAGTTTAATGCTATGTATAAATTGAATAGTGTTGAAAACAGATGTGGAATTATTTATTATGTGTTTCAAATGGGAAGAGCTCTGGAGTTTCAGCTAATCAGATGCCGTATCACACTCAGCATTGCCAGCTTGTTACCCCACTCCTTTTATATTTCCCTCTCTTTCGCACGTGGACAACATGGCGCTGTGGCGGGTTTTCTCCGGGTTCTCCGGTTTCCCCCGCCATCTCATTCCACCGGTGCTCCATCTTCATTTCATGTATCATCAGTGTCATTGCCTGCGGTGCCGTATGTAGTAAAAGCGGGCGTTAAACACTACACATTTCTCTTTCGCACACTCATACAACATGCAGGTCTCCTTGGCGTAAACGTATATTTTACAAACCTTTACAACGATGCAGTTGCCAAAATAAAAATTGGAAACAGCATTTTTGCAAATTATGTATATTTTTAAATACTATAACTATAATTATAGTTTATGAATTACCCGTTTTTCTATTCCAGTGGAACTGCCAGTGACTCTTCCATATCGCTGTCAATGTCACTTCCGTTAAGAGACAATTCGTCATTGTCACAGTCTTCATCGTCTGACTCATGCAAATTTATGATCATAGGTTACAAAATCTCGTCACGTGTTATTTGTTTCTTAAAATCGTCTTCTTGAAGGCTTTCTGCATGCCTTACGCAGTTTTCCCAGTCCTGTTGTGTTACCTTGTCAATTGTTTCGTGAACAAGTCGTTTAACGTCCGTAAGTTTAAAAGTATTATTTCTGATTGCAACCCCCCTTTTTATTTGCGCCCACACCAACTCAATTGGATTATATTGGCAGTGGTAAGGTTGGAGGCGTATTACCTCGTGTCACACTTCAATTGCAAGTTAATCCAGCTGATACACTTTTTCCGTGTTTTTAAACGGAAGTACTCTTTGCGATAACTCATTTTTAGTTTCTGTTTCCGAAATTTTTTGAATAACGTGTACACCTTAACAATAATACTTCGAGCGTGACTTCGCAATACCTGCCTTTTTGACTCGCCACTAAATTCACCGCAAGACGACATTGCACTATTTAACTCTTACTCTACTGTTTTGTAAAGAAAAAGTGAATGATGTTGATCTGAACTCTCCAGAGTAAATAAACTTCTCCAGCATTCATTCATAAACATAAGCATACAGCATTCCACAGGCTAACAGGAAATGAAGTGTTTGCTCTTTCTCGAATTTAACACCTTGACTTATTCACAGTAATTTTTTTATCACGCCATGTCAGTAGTTTAAATTTCAGTTCTGAGTAATTGTACACACCAACCACCTTTAATTCTCTAGAGTCAATAGAGATTACGAACCATTCATAAACAAAGATATAATGTGACCCCACACGTTCTGCCAGGGCCGCAGGAAATTTATTGTTTCCTCTCGCTCGAATTGGCTTATTCAAAGTAATTCTTTTATCACGTCATGTCAAACATTAACGTTTCAGCTCTGATTAATTAAAAATATACGTACACGCATACATGGCAACCAATAATTATATTCATGCAGTGCTTACGTCGTAATTTATTGTTATAATACATGTAATAGTGGTTTGTTTATTTATTTGTACTAGAAAAACTATTTGAGCTAAAAATATGGGGTTTTCATGGTTATGTTAGATACATCACTCTCTACCTTCCACATGGATCAGTTTTGGTTTAATGTGAATAGTATTTCTTACAGATTGATTAGGTTGGCGATCCTCACACACCACTTAGCGGGAATGCAATACGACAACATTTGCAGGACTCCGATTGGTTGCTCACCTAGTAGCGCTCAAGGACAAACACCTTCCCATTTGAAACACATAATAGTGCTTAATTTTGTTGCGAAGAAACTTTACATTTTGTCCGTAAGGTTCTAAATATTTTCATTCAGATATGTTTTGTTGTAAATATTACACTACAATAGTTACACAAAGTGGCTTGACAAATTTGAAACTTCTTCTATTGTCTGACAAAATATTTCTGTATTGAGAGAATGTTCTCTTTACATCGCATGATGTGATTGGAGCATACTTGAAGCAGTTTATATTTGAATCTGTGTTGCTATTTAAACAATTTCGCACTTCACATAGTTTCGAAAATGATAGATTGTTTTTAGGAACGCATTGAAGTTTTGTTTAACACAATTACTATTTGTATCATCAGGGACTTCGTTTATTTGTTCACAAACTTTTTCCACCGCCCCTAAAGCGGCACACATTTCAATACTCGAAGTCTCACGTCAGACCCTCCCTCGGAACGTGACGGTACCTCAGGACAGCAGCGGATCGCGAGGTTACATAGGTCAGTGTCTCGCAACCTGAACCCACCTCGTTTCAATGTTTTGGTGTCCAAAGTCCCTGTCCTGATTATAACACAGCTGGAAGCTCGTAATAATGTCTTGGAACATTCACTTTCTTTGATAGATGAAATATCAGTAACGTTGTGCTCAGACTCACGGTTTGTTAAAGCTGCCTTTGAGAAACTCAGTAAGGTATTAATGAGAAACCCTGGTTACGAAACACTGTGTAAAATTTCTACAAAGCTTTCTGGAACAGAAACGAATATCAAAGAGGAATTCACTCAAGAAGAACTGTGGTGCCTTTTACAGGTTCCGGTAACATCATGTGACGTTGAGAGATCCTTTTCACTGTTTAACAAATTCTTCACTGACAAACGCAGGAGTTTCACACAAGAAAACCTCAAGATAACCTCCCACGTGTACTGCAACAAGCTTACGTAAGGTAAGAATTCTAAGAAGCAATATACTTATGATTAAATTTTTTTTCGCTTATTTTGTGCTTGTTTTATTTTTCGTATCTATATGCTTGCTTACTGCCCCATTTGATTGTGCTTATAAATCCGGGCTCTATTTATAATATAGTTTATTAATTAACTGATGAGGTTTTATTTCATTGGTTCTTTGTTACATCATTTTATTATGAATAACAGTTTCTCTTCGAATTGTTGGTCGTCTAATGGCTAAATCAAAACGTATTTTATATACACATCGCTTGAATGCTTTTCACGAGGTCTAACAGCTAGTAAATGTTAGGGTATGGGGAATAGAACAAACTGCTTAAATGTACCCATGCAAGAGGAAGAAAACCCAGCGCATAAATTTGGAGGAAATTGGTTATCATGCATGATGTAATTTTCTAGAATATAATCACAAAATTCATGGACTCTCCTATCATTGTGTTATATTGCCATGTTGACATCAGTAGTCTTCCACTTGGTTGAGACTTAGGTACGAAAGACCGAAAAACAGCTTCAGCAAATTAAGAATCTCGGTATCCTTTTGTTTATAAACCGTACTAAAACCAACATTCTGAATCTTCCTCCACCAACTGTGTCCGAGGTGAAGTTTACATTCTCATAAGTTTGCACTTGGTGGAATTTTACGATTATCCGTATGTAAGATTTTTTTTTCGAAGTCCATATCTACCGTATATATGGATTAAAACTTAAATTCCACTTCCTCATTAACCTTGTTCAAGAAAAGATGAAAGCAGACCGTGTAGAAGACACCAAATACTACTCACTTACACTGTTCACCCCACCTATTAAAGGGATCTCCAAGAGGAGCCTGGTGTGCAATTAAAGGGCGCGTTCAGAAATTCCTGCACAAGATTCAATGTTTGATTTTTCTACCTTGGCTGAACCCGCACGTAACTCGGGCTCCCCCTGCCGTCTATCGACGCACAACACCAAGGCCATCCTTTAACGTCAAAGAGGAAGACAAATGGGAAGAAACCGGAGATCCAGAAATTATCACTCCAGCATTTGCCTTGCCGAACAGGGAAATACCACGGAAAAACTCACGGTCATGGTGGCGGCCACCACAAAAGGAATCTTATCCTCCCAAACCTTGGCCAATATGTTTAAAAAAAAGCAGGCTTTTCAGTTAGCAAGCCTTTAATTAAGTTGTAATAATAATTATGGTGATAATAATAGTAATAATAACCATAATTATAATCATAATAGTAATCATAATAATATTAATCATAAAAATAATCATCATAATTATATTAATAATAATATTATTTCATATTAAGAGCTACTCAGTAAATAGTTTTATGTTAACTTTGTAGTAAAACCTCACTAAAATTACAACCTTTCTCGTTATATTTTGACAACCAAAGCCAAGTTATCCTTTCTGCTACCAACGTGCAGCGCTACTCGTGCCTCTTACATATAACCTGTCAACCTCTTACTATGTAATGTGACACTATCAAAATGATGTATTTTACACCTAAACTCTCAATAAGGATAAACTTTTATCTCTACTTATAGTTTTGAAATTCATTAGTTAATATGTGCTGAGCTATCATTTCTTCTTGAAAGTAATTCTCTGGACAGCCAACCATTCCCACCAAGTGTTTACGAAGCAAATGGTACTGAGCTTTTATCGCGCCAAAATTACGCCTCTGGAATCTATTTGTAGTTGCGCGTTATTCCTACCTCGCATCTACTGACAATTTGCATAATATTCACTACTTCACTGGCTTCCTACATAATGCCATAGGTGAAATTTGTAATAGAACATTAGGCCTTTTATTCCAGCCTTGCTAATTAGGCTCTATTAAATCTTCGTTTCCCTCTCTCAATTATTGTCACTATTAATACTGGAATACTTTTTAAAACCGCGATACTGTTGCACTGGTTTACAAACCACTCTCCCCTGGTTCCTTCATTTAAAGAGCACAAGTCAAACATTTTCTCCTGGTGAAAGAATCGCTGAAAATCATGGGCATGAAAACTAAAAGCTGGCAAGTATCAGTTTGATCGACAGTGTCATCTAAGCATAAGCAAGATCAAATACATTTTTTCTGTCACTTCTCCTAACTCTTTTATCTGTTCTCCAACACCATATTCTTCACGAAATTGTTCGGTGAGAGTGTATAACAGCTGCAGATATTGAATAAAACTATTTTCAGCAAACACATTTGCTATGAGAGTTGCAAATTATTAAGGCGTTTTACAATCACTAAAAAGACTCTTTTTAAAATTCCAGCAACACACCAAAGGAAGCAGCTGATACGGCTGCCTGGGTAGATGAAAGTATTGTAAAACATTTTAGGTGATGTTCAAGATTCTTCTAGATAATCATGCAAAATTGCATCTCCCTCTGCTCGCTTGTGTTTTCTTCAGTTGTTGTGCACGTAAAATGAATGTAATGCCCGTTAGCATTGTATCTTTTAGAAAACACTATTACTTGCATCAAATAACACATTGAAAGTTGCTGTTGCAATTTGTGATGAAATAATCCAAATATCATGTATCTTTAAAACGTCTGCGTTAGTCCTGGTTTCTCCAATACTTGCTAAAACCATTTATGTTTCAGTTGAAAGCACAAATTATTTCAAAAGCGCCCATAACCTCATAGGCACAAACGACAAATAGAGTGACAAGCCGTGCACAAAATGTAGTAAAAAACAACTGACACGGCCTTTTGAAGTCCTGTGCCGTGGCGTAGCGGGCTAAGGCCTTGATCCCTGGACACGGAAAACGGCCCGGGTTCGATCCCACTCATGGGGTGCGGATTTTAAGTCCCGGGTATAGGACCGGTGCCCACTCAGTATCTTGAGGAAAGTGAGGAACTGACGCTAGGTAAGCGGCCCTGGTCACGAAAGCCAATGTTCCGGTTAGGGTATGTCGAGATGATCGCCCACCTCTGCCGTGCGTAAGTTGGCATGAGGCCGGCAGTCGGATTGGTAGGCTGTGGCCCTATTAGGATTGTCGTCTGGATTTATTTATTATTCATTACGGGATTTTGGATAATGTTTACAAAACTATGCTCAAACTAATCCTAGTATGCGATGAGGGCTTTAACGTGCGACAGTTTAAATTGTTAAAGGAAAATTGTCCAAAAATCTGTCTCTCGCCAGAATGATCCCGTCGGGAATCACCTCTATAAATACTCGTGCATTTTCCTTCACCAGTCGTCAACAAGAGAGGCTGCCATTAAAGTATCTCTGTCTCTATCTTTCTCGCAACAACACCGTTCCAGTTTGAAAGGGATTGTAATATAACCCGCTTGCGTGGAAAAACGGGTGTGAAATTGATTAAATATTACAAGGGTTCGCGGGTCGAAAACTATGTGTTGCATGCTGTCTGCGGGCCGCGTGTTGGACAGGTCTAGTCTTGTCAGACAGATGGTATGCCACGAAAGGTCACGCATGTTCTCATGACGTTGAGAGACGTCATTATTCCATGTAGTGGAATCCAAGCATGCGACAGCACTATTGACCTTAGATGGCCATTTTCAACACAGTAAGCCTCGAGTGCGTACGGTTAAATAACAGTTAAGCAGAATGACTAGGCACAAGTTTCAGTTTACTAAATATGCCAGAGCCTACGATTGTCATTTCCTAAAAGAAAATCCTGTGTTCTTTCATATCTTCTTTGTAGGTACAGATAAAGATAAAGAGACAATGGAGGTGCACGCATACCTCTCCATCTAGGTCAGTAGGCCCTTTGTGCCAACCGAAGGCGTGAGTAAGGGGAGAGAGATCTAAGAGGCAAACAAATCCGGACATCGAATGTATGAACAGTATGAACGCTTTCGTTGCCGTTCGGATCGACCCTCGCATACACCTCACCCTCGGAGGTCGCCACCATGGGCCCACGGAGGGGTCCAACATCGTCTCCTGGTCCTACAATGCTAAAATGTAGAGTTGGAAAGATGACAAAACGAGATGATGGACAGGAAAACCGCCATATGAGGATCAGCACCCCAGAATTCCCCTGTGTGACAAGGGGTAAAGTACGCAAAACCCCAAGCCAGAGTAAGTGGCCGACGGGGATCGAATATATGCCCTCCCGAATTCAAGACACGCGCTGCCAGCTGTTTCCCCGGCATAGATTCTTCTCTGCCAAACAAATTGGCATATGGAATTTTTAAATAGCAAACTAAGAAACGAATCACTTACTCTTTTATGATGCTTCCAATCAGCTTCACACCCTGGCTCTTGGTTCTGCTGCAGCAGTAGGTCGGTAAACAGTGTGAGTAGGAATTTGGATGACACTGCTACACAGCAGGCTATCTTACTATCAATTATATATCACTGAAGTCTTCTAAATGCTCCATGACCAACCTTTCACCATCACTATCACCAAGAATAAACAGGCACTCGTATAAAATGTTTCTATTCACTTGTAATGAAAACTTCTGTAAAACATGCACGTAATAATTTCACTATTTGCACAAAGTAACTGAGTATCCTCGCTGACCAGCCGGTTTAATAATAACGTGTTTCCGGGGCTTAATGGAGGGGGAGAGGCCTAAGGTCCAAGACAATATTTACAACCCTTGCTGGAATAGTCTCGTCCACCGGTTTCAAAGAATGTTTCACGTGCCAAATTGTTTGGCGATAACTATACCTAGAAGGACTTGATACCGAAATTAAGGTGTACCAGAAGTAAAGAATCATGATGGATGTCAAAGGAATGTTGGTTCTTTGTTATGACAAGGGCAAGGCCAGTTGAGTTGGGGGAAAGTGTTGTAACAAAAGCAATGTAAGAAACAGCGTCCTTAGCAGTTTCTAAAGGAATTGTCACTTGACCTGTATGAATAGGGAATTTTTTGGATCATTTACAATGGCGACAAAACAGCCACAAAGGGATTTTGGTTGGAAAGGAGTTTCCTGAGAGTGAAAGTTATATATACACACACGCGCAGCTGTGGTCAGTGAAGCACTCTTCGGGTAGGAAGCCATCAGGACAGTCTTCGGCGTGAAGCCGATGAGAAGAGTCTTCGGCGTGAGGCCGATTAGAGCGGTCCGAGGCGTGAAGCCTATTAGGGCGGTCAACCTGTTCTGTGTTTGATAATTGTCGGTTCATATATATACGTGAAGAACGAATAAAGTCTATGGAGTAATAAACATTCTGCATTCAGTAACTCTAAACCAAGATTGGTAACCCGTGGTCGGCAACTTTCATTTCGATGTTTTAAAAGAAGAAGCAGTGAATAAATAATTTGGAGACGGACATTCCAGTGTTATTAAAATCTCCTACTCACACCCATCCACGCATACCCTGAGAGAAACCTCATTGCTCGAAGACTTATTTGCTCGCCATTAAATTATTTTTTCAAATTGGCGTCCACAACGTGGAATTGTGTGCACCTATAAACATTTTAGTTACAGACTTAACAAACCTTTGGACGGTAATCAGTTGTAGGTTGACTTTGGTGGGTAACATATCCAAATCGGTGATCAGCCCAAAGCCCGGAATTGCGGGGAAGCGGAAGTAAATTAAATGAAATGATTAAAATGACGATAGAAAAACTTGCAGATCAACTTATTTAACCGAGCATTCGACTAGCCACCGAAGAAAGCCGCCAGAAAGCATTCAGTGGGGTTGGTTGTCCCGGGTGTTTGAAACCGGAACTTCCCGAATGTGCGTTGCATACGTTACCGCGTAGCCACCTCGCTCGGTGAAACAATCATTCAAGAGGATAGATGACAGGTAAAGGATGGGCAAATGTGTTTAACTCCAAAACCCAATTCTTGCCTTAAAGTTACTTTTCCTACTATAATGAAAGCACACTCTACTTAAGCGTTCCACTTATAAAGAATAAAGGTACCAGAGAGTAAAGAAATATGAAGTAGTTCAAACACCTCTGAGTCGAAACCCAGATTCATACAATAAAACATTGAAAAACCAGATAAAAATTAATTTATGATAGCTTAGAAACAAAAATTGCCAAAGAGAACAAAGAATTACCGTTACACAAGTACCTAAACGGAGTGTATTGATGGCCAGATGATGCAAGCGATTCCTTTGTGAAATCTATCTCAATTAAAAAGGAAAAATTTAACATAATTTTTTAAGATAAGTGAAGTTTTTGTTACAAATAGTTATATTTGTATAATATTCATTGCTTAACTGTAGCTAGCTTCATTTTCTACGTAAAGAATTACCGTTTTTTATTAGTGCTGATGATATACCAATAAAACTAAATAACTGCCAGTGTCCTATTCCATTGTTAACTTGTTTGTTTATTATGATTTACGCTTTAAATTGAGTAGACAAAGAAGTAAATTCTCATAAACTAAACCTTTATTAAGTGTTGTCCATCAGAAATGTTATGGTAGTACTGAATTCACACTTAAAAGCATCTTACTACTGGTTTGTTGAATTAGCATGTTTGGTGATCTCAGATAAAGGTTAGGAATACTAAGAGTGCGTTGTCAATTTGTTTAATTTACGTCCTCCAACGTAAAGTTATATCGGATGATGAATGGAATGGGTGAAATGATTGCTCAAATGATTCCAGGGTCCATAGAACTTAGTGCTGCCCGACATTCGTCTTTCAGGATATGGGAAAACCCTGGAAAAGCCTTATCCAGGTAACTCACCCTGGCCGAGATTCGAAATCGGGACATCTTGCACGAGAGGCAGAATCGCTACCATCTACGCTACCGAGGCGGGCATCAAGTAACCAGTTATATACGTTATAGCTTTATTCCAGTAAATTAAGATAGGATTTATTGTAATTCTAAGTGTACTATGAAGCAATATTGTGTATGTGAAACAAAGAGTTCTACGTTGCGGCGCCAATTTGTAACTAAAATGTTTATGGGTGAGCAAATAAGTCGGTGAGCAATGAGGTTTCTCTCAGGGTATGCGTGGATGTGTGAGAAGGAGATTTTAATAACACTGGAATGTCCGTTTCCAACTTATATATTTACTGCTTCTTCTTTTCAAACATCGAAATGAAAGTTGCCGACCGAGGGTTACCAATCTCGGTTTAGAGTTACTGAATGCAAATTGTTTATTACTCGATAAATTTTGATGACCCGACAAATATTCAAGACAGAACAAGTTGGCCTCTCTAATAGGCTTCACGCCTCAGACTCCTCTCATCTGCCTGACACCGAGGACTCCTCTGCATCACCACAGCTGCGCGTGTGTGTATGCCTAACTTTCACTCTCAAAACTCCTTTTCAACCAAAGTCCCTTTTGTGGCTGTTTTGGTCGCCATTGTAAATGATCCAAAGAATTCCCTATTCATACACGTCAAGTGACAATTCCTTTAGAAACCTTCTAAGGATACTGCTTCTTACATGGCTTTGTTATAACACTTTCCCCCAACACAACTGGCCTTGCCCTTGTTGTAACAAAGAACCAACATTCCTTTGACATCTATCATGATCCTTTGCTTCTGGCAAACCATAATTTCGGTATCAACTGGGTAAACGTTTTATATTAGTGAGAAATATTCTATTACATATTTGTTAACGAAGACTTGCAAGTCATCCCTTAAAATGTACACGAGAACAAAGCATATTGATTGGAGTGGTGGACAGGTAAAGTAAACATTTTCCCTCAAAATTATCCCATAATGTAAAGGATGACAGCTGGATTTACTAATTACCCTAATTTAGTATTCCTGATGTACATTGGCCACATTTATTTGGCTCTTCAAATCGATTAAAAATGTTTAACTTCGTAGATAATTGTGAGTGAGGTAGTTAGTACGGACGGGGACTTAGGAACCTCGGATATATGGACGCTTTTTACCTGCATCCTACAATAGAGGGTAAGGTGAGAGGGCGCCCGATCCAGGAGCCATGATAGATCAGAGGACAGAGTCCCTAAGAATTTCAGATAGAAGCACTTTAGTAGCGTCTACTACAGCCAGCACCATCCGCCTTTATGTATGTTCACCTGGGAGGCTCGGAGCCGCAACACTGCACTGCCTTGAGTGGGGGGGGGGATCTTCCCTCATTTTCACTCCCCTGCCCTCTAACCATGCGTCTCACTCGACTCACTCGTTTTGACACTTCGCCAATAGTTCTCACTTTCACAGTCATTCAGGTATGTGTGATATTCTTTGAGACGCCATCATGCGGATCATCTTAGTTGCTGAGCAGTTCGTGGACCTTCCTGATGTCGAAGTTCCTCGCGATCATAGCCCAGGTGCTGCCAGCGCTCCTATTGAAGACTACGACATTCAACATTCTTAGCTCAAATATCGGAAGAGTATCTCGTGCTACCCTCCTTTTAGGAGAGGCCTCTGTGCTATATCGATTAAAGGCTATTATTATTGGAAATTAATTGTTCTTTAACATTAGCCGGGTGTAGAACAAAGTATGGAAAGGTAGAGTCAGACTGAAAAATTCAGTACCATAGCCGGGATTTGAACCACGGATCTCCGGGCTATGATGATGATGGTGATGATAGTTAATTGATGGAAATTAGTCATTTTTTCGCACTAGCCGTATATAGGCTAAGGTTTTTCATAGATAAAGTCAGCATAAAAAAGTCAATGCCACGGCCGGAATTAGAACCACGGGTCTCCTGATTTCCGTCCACTCGCTCTAACCCATTGAGCTACCATGGCCAACTTGTCGTCATGGCACTAAATTCTCCATTTTACTCGTATATTTGCCCGGTAGACCACTAGGGGCTCTCACATCCGAGATACACCGACTTACTATCGTAAGTATTTGAGTCCCAGGCTTTATCATTTAACTCTTATTATTTAATGTAGTTCAATGGGAGAGCGATCGGACGGAACCAGGAGATCCGTGGTTCAAATGCCAGCCATGGCATTGAATTTTTCATGTTTACTGTTCATTAAGATTATGATTATTAATATTATTAATGTAAATATTATTAATATTATTATTGTTATTATTAGGTGGTGGTGGTGGTAGTGGTGGTGGCAGTGGCGGTGGTTTCTTTTGTGCCCGTTATATAGCACCCGAAGCACCCACTAGCGTGGGTCAACCCTGAATGAACCAAGAGGATAAAAAGTAAAGTGAAATCACAAGTGAGCTGAATTGGGAGTAGAGGAACTTCGAGGTATGTAATTAGGTCGACCACGGGAATCAAACCCACGATTTACCGTCAGGACCACAGCCATCCGGTTGGTAGCTAAATGTAACACTGCTCTCAGCATGATATCGTCACCCGGAAGTCCGAAGTCTTCCCTCCAAGGCTCTTTCCAGTAGGGAAAAGCCCCCCTCCCCCATTACAAAATGGAAGAGGATACGCCACACTTACGCATGTGAACCATCCGGATGACTACCGATTACCTCGGTTGGGCTGCCAGTGACCTAGCACACCAACTAATAGATTAGCAGATTAACACCCGAGAACTTAAAGGTGCCACTCAACCCCGTCTGACGACAAAGTCGTTCAGATGTCCTCGATCTACTATTGGTAATGGGAACCTCTGCCACACAGAAGACCACCCAAACGAGCAACTTCCCGACGGGAGGGGCTAGGAAGTTAGACCCGGTGTACTTCTGGTAATGTCAATAGTGCAGTTTGCCGCAGCAAAGAAAGACCCAGAGTAATGAAGAGCAAAGGCGGTTAGACATGGTTTGGATACCCCACTTGGTAGTTTTGGCACTTGGATCAGTTCAGTTACAGCCCATATAAAAACATTCTGATGCCACCTACTTTTATGAATAAACCTTCTCGGTTTTAGTATACTGAGTGAATAGGACGCATGCTTATTTAACGGTTCTACTCCTTGTGTAGCAAGCGTTCACGGTCACACACACGCATTCGCTATCGTTGTCGCATTGTGTAAGGGTGGCACATTCCTGTCACGGACTTTTCTTGCGTTGGTGAACAGTAACACGAGTGCTAGGGGTCCGCAGTGCTCGCACCACAGCAGCTGAAGGGGGCGGATACCCTCCTCAGCGGGATCTCAGCTTGACAGTCCACCGGAAGAAGACATATCTCTTAGAGGCATCTGACAAGCGCGTTACTTCTGCTCTTTTGTGTTATAGGACAGATGATAAGTCATTGCCTACAGCAGTCTTGAACACGGGACAGAACACTTTCCACTATCGAAGGAAGAGTACTTCGCCAAAGTCTGGAACGAAATACGGATCTCCTTGCGTGAATGGTAGGGCCACTATACCTCAGGGAGACACTCGGAACTGCTAGGCATTTTCATTTACTTTCCTGATTACCATGCAAGTGACCATTTCTCTGGATAAGACGCCTAAAGCAGCTGAAGGGGCACGTGTGATAGAGCCATATAAGAAAAGCTATCGACCCTGCTATAGAACCAAAGCACCACATAAATGTTGGAGGAAGTTGCACTTTTATGGGAACTGCTGCTTTATGTAATCCCTACAGACAGACCAGAGTAGTTCTAGCCACACGCGGTAATCTCATTTTCTTGCTTCTGAGTACGTGGCCCACAGTAGGTACATACACGTGGCATACAACATACACAGTGAACACAATAGCTTAAAGCTGCTCTACTACTATAGTAAGTTATTACATTTTTAAATTTGTATATAACATACCTTAGATGCACTTAGAACATAAATCTATATGGTAATTTAATCAATTTCCTGAAAGCGTCGGTTCCAATAAATCACAAAATCAAAGAATAAAAATAACTGGCTTATTATCAATATCCTTGAAAACTGTTAAATAAAATAGTTTGTGACAAGGTATGCTGTATACAGGATACATACTTAAAAACTATAAATATACAATATTTCATATAAATTAATTAACATTAAAATAGTTTAGCTACGGCTGTACTACTTACATAAGGAAGAACAGTGGTTTATATCGTCTTTAATTTTCCACGAGTATTTAATTTTGATGTTTACTAAATGAAGAAAAATCACTTTTACTACAACACATGAAATGTAGTGTACTCTGGGAGGGATAAAAGGGAAGAAATGTGAAGGGGAGGATAAAGGGATATTGTTACATATACGGCTGAGGTACAATTAGGAAACTATCAAATTTTAGAATTTTAGGACCAATACTCACTCTGGGCACTTGTCTTATTCACATATTTTGAAGTTCCGAATTCCGCTAAGTGGCTAAATTAGCAGCTGGCAGACTGCTCGCGGGTGTTGAACACCAGAAGGTGACCGCACGTATTTTTAGAACTATGACGTAAGGTTATGTCAATTTGGCTTAGCCCGCCTTGGTAGCGTGATGGTAGAGTGTCTGCCTCACGTTCAAGAGGTCCCGAGTTCGAATCTCGGTCAGGGTGAGTTACCTGGATAAGGGTTTTTCCGGGTTTTTCCCTTATCCTGAAAGACGAATGTCAGGTAACTCTAAGCTCTATGGACCCTGGGCTAATTTGAGCATCATTTCACCCATTCCATTCATCGTCCGATGTGACTTAACGTTGTAGGACGTAAAATTACAAAACAAATTGGCTTAATATGATTGGGGGATGGCTACATAGTGTTCTATTCCGGGACCATAGACGTCGAGTCGAAGGGGTAACGTCATAGATCACCCGCATATTTAAGATCACTGATTCCAACCATGGGAGTTCAGTACAAGTCAGTTCTTGTCGGTGCAGTCCAGGGTGAGCCATGCCGCCTTCAAGTGATGGCGACGCTTACGAATATTCAGCCATACATGAAACACCGCACCATTAAAGTAAGCCCTCATAAATCAGTAATACGTTGTAGTATCACTATTTTCACCCTTAAGCCCCATTAGGGCTAAAGGAAAGTTTTGTAACACATTTGCACTATCAGAATCAGTAGCCAGTAAACGAGGTTAAACTTGGATCGTACTAGCTTGTATTGTTCCCGTCACCGGAGTTCTATACTCTGCCCACTAGCTCCTAACATGCGTTCCCATTTCGCCCCACCATCTAGTACCCCATTCTTCCAGCTACGCTCCTAGTTACCAGGTAGGTTGTACACCCTCTCTTCTACCCCTCCTGTGCAATCTAAACCTGAATGTAACAATATTCAGTAAAAATCCAGGAAGGAGAGAAAGATGAAGGAATACGTAAGACTTTTTGGGAGAAGGCCAGAGAGGAAACTCTCTACACTTGAGAGGTACATAAGATGGAGGGGTAGAGAAAAGAGAGAAAGGGAGAGGTGGTGAGTGGAAAACTAATTACATAAAAAGTATAAATATTTGGATCTTTGCATTTAATATAATAAAGAGATAGTATTTAATATTCCACAAAGAAAGAGTTCGCTATTTTTTACTGTAAGCTAGAAACTTGTGATTAAAATTAAAACCAAACATGCACTGCTTATATGCAATAGAAAATATCTGAAGCGACATTTGTAAGCCTATAAGTGAAATCAATATAGTAATGTGTTCGCTTCCAAATTTAAAGGCATAAGAGGGATTCCTTTGAGAATAAATATACTGCGACCCTTTGACGAAAAACTGAGCAGCTGACAGAAACAAAGTTTGATTCGGAAAATATCGGAAGCATTCGATGACGCTGCATTCACAGTATACTCTTTGGAAAGGTAGAGTCAGACTGAAAAGTTCAGCGATTTGACTCCCGGCTGACATTAAAATGAAACAAGAGTGGTATTAAAGCGTGTTTTGGAAAAATTAATTGTTGCTTCACACCAGCCGTGTGTAGGCCAAAATATGGAAAGATAGATTCAGACTGAAAACTTCAAAGCTATGCGATAGATAGGGAGTTGCCTTATGGCCTGGCCGTATACATGGTAGCCTAGCGTTAGAACTTGTGTGTCTCGTAAGAGAACAATCTGAGTTCGACTCCTTGATGTGCATGTTTATTGGTTACTTTAATATCAATTACTTCTGTTTATGTTGCAGAAGATATATAATAAAATTTTAAACCCATTCATTTATAAAAACGCGAATAACATATTGTTATCCTTTTCAAAATAAATGCAATGTTATTGGAAAATTGCCTTAATATAACTCGGTCTCATTCATCTGTTAATGCGAAGTAGCCTCTCGTGAACATTTCACTAGGCATTTGTTCTCATCAATACCCCGTATGAGGGCAGTAATAGAAGCAGAAGGTTTACACACCCACTACTAAGTTGATTTCCATTTCTATATGATTTTACATATAAGAATAAACCATTTATAATAGTTTAAAAACAGAGTAGAACATAAATGTCTTAAAATCAAGTAAACCTTAGCAATTTGAAGTTATATTATGATTTGCGTCATTCAAATTTCGTATTTCCACAATAAATAAAAAGCAAATTGATGTCTGGGCTTCAAACCTTTGTAGGTACAGTCCTTACATACTTGTCTATAGCAGCTCGGGCATCTGTGCACGTTCAGTAACTGAGAGTCAATTACTAGTCAGTTCTGAGACTCAATTTTTCGCACAAATTACAGTGTGCGAAAAGAGGAAGGATCCCCTATGTAAATATGCATGAAATATCTGAAACAATACACAATGTGTGAACATTCTTATTATTACTATAATTATGAGAGGATTCAGTAGGACGAAGCTAAGGAGACGCGTTCCATGTCACCGTTATAAACGCTCGTGGATACGATGCGTCTTGGAAAACATAAGCTTCCAGAGTCTGTTCCCTTTTTTGTCGGACGGACGGGTGGGCGAGGGGGTGGGTGAGGCAGGGAGGGACGGATAAAACTGTGAAACAGTTATGTTGGCGAGCAAAGAGTTCCACTTTGGTGCGACAGTTTGATGCAAATGTAAATAATGGTGTTTAGCTCAGGGTAAAGCAATGAGGTTTCTCCCAGGGTATGCGTGGATATGTGTGAGAAGGATGGTTTAATGACACTGTAATGCCCGTTTCAAACTGGTTTAATGATTGCTTCTTTTCTTAAGAACATCGAACTTGAAGTTGCCGACCAAGGGTTGCCAATATCACTGTTCAGAGAGACTGAAGGTGAAATGCTTATTGTTCGATAAACTTAATTCGTTCTTCACGTACGTATGAACCGACAAATATCTTCTCTCACCACTTCTGGTCTGCCCTCGACCAAGACAGAAGAAGTGGACTGCCCTAATCGGCTCCCAGCCACGAACTGTCCTCACAGCTGCGCGTGGATGTGTAGCTTTCACTTTCTGGAAGCCCATTATTCAACCAAAGATTCCCTTTGTGACTATTTTGTCATGCCATTATGAAGGGCCCGAAGAATACCCCATTCAAAAAAGTCAAGTGCTATCCTTAGAATTCTGTTTTTCCCGTGTCTTTTACCACATGACTCAACCAACTGCACCTGTTCGTGTCGTAACAAACATACAAGACTCCTTTGAAATCCATTACGATTCTTTATATATTGCACCCCTTAATTTTGGTATCAACTGTACCTATACACTTTAGGTTATGAGAGTTCTCTCTTTGCTGATAATAATCACAAAAGCCTGCCGATTTTTCCAACATTTTATAACGTTGCACACATACCGAATACGTAGTATTATGAGGTATGAAAGTACGAAAGTGTGGAGGGCGGACGTAGCACTTTGGTCTGTGGAAGTTCTTTTCTGCCCATAGCCCTATCGGATCCTCCCTTGGAAGAGAGATGTGAGATGAGGTGGCCGAACGTAGGAGACACAACAGCTGAGAGCATGGACTCTACATTTCTAGATTGAGAATCCCCGGTGGCAGCTGGTACAAACAGAAGCCCTTCTTCCAGCTGGCTTGCACATCCCATTGGAGAGCCCAGGCGTCGATTTCCTCTGTGATTTCAGGGGATGGAGAGTCACAGAGAACATTAGTTTTTCTTACAATGCATTCCTGAGGTTCCTGCCGGCATTTAAAGCCTTAAAAAATCAAGCAGATGAAGTGATATGGAGAAACAAAAAATTTGAGAGGTGTAAGTAACCTTCCGAGAATATGCACAACGACTCAGAACAACCCCGGAAGAAACCCATGAAGGATATATAGGTTGGGCCTCCAAATATAAGTCCCATGTACCACCACCTGTACTCCCACGCTCGGAATACCTACGTGTCAAATACTTTTAATGGCTTCTCGTGTTTTTTTTTATATTATTTTGGAATAACTACAGTTTATCCTCAGTTCTGTGTGACCTCTCTTACATCACTATGTGCAGGAGTGAGCCAAAAGTAAACCATGGAAATGAAACACTAGCATTGTGATTTTCTTCCACACTCTTTCCTGGAATAAGCGCAACCAAAGCTTAGACCAGGGATGTTATCCGATTCAGAACGGTATTCGAGTTTTCTCCAATAAACGAGATGTAAGCATAAGAAAATTAGACCTGCAAGAAACTGCGCTGTACTAAAGTTAGCAATGTATGCTAACTGGTGGTATTGAATTGATGATGCCATTACCGATCTTGTACTCGCATAATGGAATTTTGAAAAAGGGGTCACACGCAGTGCTTTGGAAGGAAAAGAGATTACAAAATTATACATAGGCACGACCTTCATTTATTTCTTACTATCGCATCAATGAAACCTATGTGAATGTTGATTCAGTGACTCATGTGACAGTCTCCAGTTTCACATTTGTATCTTTTGACCCGAAAATGCTTAAAAATAGCCACACTACAACGGGCCTTGTTAAAATTCAACGGGCTGTTCAGCAAATAGTTATACACAGAACATTATTAAAATAACTTATTTTGCGTTAACGTCCAAATAATCTTATAGTTTCCAGTCACAATTGTAATTTTAGCCTCATTCCGGATTAAAATAATTTACTGTCCAACAAACCACTACTCATTCGATTTCAGAGCAGTTTTATTCTTCGGTTTATTTTAATTTAAATTTAACCAATTAAATTAGATTAGCTTGTTTTTCTAACTCTTGTGGTCCTAGATTATACACACATGCGTATATGTACCAATATATATTTTGTGTTTGATATTCGTTCTGGTACACGGCTGTCTCATTACGCTGTTGCCATATTTACTCGCTGTCCGTTTCCGGCGGTAATAATAAAATCCGCTAGATAGAAAAGACAGTAAAGTACTATATATAATACTATATAGTACAGGTCGTCTCCCTCGAATCTCCCTGATTTCCATTACATATTTTCTTGAAAATAATCAGTAGGTTTCTACGTGCGCTACTTGGGTTGCACGCAGAATACTAAAATGATATTCAATTTCAGTACAGGTTCGCTCTAGCATATCTGGTGTGGTGGTTGCTGTTGTTTCTACGATGTATGTATGTAAGACGTTAATGTCGGGTACCTTGGTAGCGTACATAACTCCATAGAAGCAAATGTAATGGAGTTATGTCAGGCGATCGAGGAGACCAAGCTATTGGCCCGTCGCGTCCGATCCAGCGGTTAGGGAAAGCATTGTTCAGAGATGTACGTACAGCGTGGCTCCGATGAGGTGGCGCACCGTTTTGCTGGAAGGTTGTCTGGCTGCTTTGTCTTTGCACTGTAATGATAGACTTGAACTCTGCATACCATAAAACTGCCTGCACGTTCTCTTGTATTGACGCCACGTTGAATACACTACACTGGCACCGCTCAATGATGAATTCAGAATTTAAAAAGTAAACTGGTAAAACGTGACTAAATGTAACTTAAAATCAGGGAGATTCGAGGAAGCCACCCTGTACACTGCTTTCATTAAATCTTTACGGAGTCATTAAGTATAACGCTTGCAAATAAAACGTCAAATCACGACATGCATGTGAAAACTCTTAAGTTTCCACCGAGCCTATAGCTGCTGTAACGCTGATAAATACCATTTGTTGCGACATACTGTGCTGTAAGCAACTTAAAGCGTGGGCTTTCCATTTCGGATCACTATTAGATCAATTAATGGAAATTAATCGTTCTTTAATACAAGCCGTGTGTAGTACAAGGTAGGGGAAAATAGAGTCAGACTGAATTTATTTCATTGCAATATGACATCTCCTAGTGGTTTACCGACAAAAGAAGTTACTTTGAGAATATGGTGTCCTCCTAGAATATTGCTATGGTAGCTCAATGGTTAAGAGCAACAGGACGGAGAGAGTCCGGAGATCCGTGGTTCAAATCTCGTGTGTCAATGCAAGGCATTGAATTTTTCAATCTGATCCTACCCATCTAAAACGTTTTTTACGCACAGCTAGTGTGGAAAAACAAATACTGTCGATTAATTCACCCAACAGCAGTCTAAACTATGATTTCTGAGACTTACTTACAGCACAATAAGTCACTATAAAAGGTATTCATCTCATTGTACGTGAGATCTCCTTGTGGTTTACCAGAAAATATGAGTCTTTGGAGAATTTCGTGTCATGCTGCCAAGATAGTTTAATGGCTAAGAGCAACCCGGTGGAGACCGGCAGGTCCGTGTTTCAAATCCCGACATAGGTACTGGATTTTTCAGTGCGGCTCTAACCTATTCAAACCTTGTCCTATACACGGCTAGTATGAAATAAGAATTAAAATTTACACTAGCTAAGACTTTTAAATACATCTGAATTCCATACAACATAGTCTAAAACATTGCTTTTACTTTCCCAAATGGAAGAGCAAGAAGAATTAACAAAGATAGCATTTATAAGTTTGATTAACAGGCAGTGTTTATATTTGGTCAACATAACTTATTCGAACATCAGCCATTGATAAGCATGTCGCTATACAGGCATGTTGTTACGTATGGTGGTAAAAAATGTGCAAGTATATATTTTCATTAAAAGTAGATCCTTTTTCATGCAGCGGTTTCTGTTTTTGTAAATACTTGTCATGGCAAAAACATCTAGATATATTCGCCTTTGAAAATCTCTCTGGTAAAAATATTTTTTTCTGGGATGAATGTGCATGGCTGGCTCTCAATTGTAGAAGTGGACAGAAATCAACTCACTTCTGTATTGCCAGTTTTGATGCACGCACTGAATTCTAAAACTACTGGGTAAATATTCGCTTACGAACAAGAATGCAGTCAGGCAGTCATTCTATGTGTAACTCCATTTCCTACCTATCACTTCAGCTGTTTCATTTTAAATTGAGTGGCGTGTGAGTGCGAAGTACGTTTTCATCCTAGCTGTCATGGGAACACGTCACTCGTGAAAACTATCAACAAGAATTTCAAATAATTATTACTGAAAACCGATTAAAGTCTCTACGGACCTCTTTCTCAATTAAAAACTGCTGAAAGTGTAATTATATTTAGTGTTTTGAAACTGTAATTAAAATAAGGCATTGTTCATATATTCGTATCAACAACACAGACCGACCTTTACATTTGACACACGGGTGTGTCATTTAACCAAGCTTGTGGTTTTGCGAATTTTAGTGCAGTACAAAGTAATTTGGAAAAAAAAAAAACATTTAAATTTTACATACAGGCGCTCTGCTTAGAACCTAATAAGAGGAAACACTAAAATTTAAAATATATTAATCAAATGTAGTGTGACTACATTTGGTTGTGCAAACCTTGATATTTAATTAGGAATGCCTTTCATTGAGATTGACCTCGATAAATTAATAAACAATAACAAAATAGTAACTCCGTAGTGTTAGATGAATGTGAAAGTTTCCTTAGGTTGATAAAAGCGTGTACAAAAACTGTTTCAAATACAATAACACGTGAAACAAAATACAAACAAGTGGTAAATGTATATTCTAAATACCACAAATGTTAAAAGTGAGACATGTTGTTTTTTCTGTTGTTCTTGAACTCCGAAAACGTTTTTCAACCATCTATAGTGGTCATCCCCAGCGGCTGTTACTGTTACTGCGCCTACTGCACAACAGAACTTAAGTGAGTGCTCTTCAACATGTAATGTCAGAGGTTCTACTCCCATTAGTCCTGGACCCGTAGGACCAAGGACCCGGGTCTCCTTCGACCAGGGAGTTACCGAGCTGTCCCAAAAGAGACTAACAAGCCCCCCCCCCCCCATCTGGTCCTGTGGACTCAAGACGGGATGGAAGTGGATACGCCACTTACGCGCGCCAACTCCAAAAAGGGGAAGGCTAGTGATGTGACCTCGGTGGGGCCGCCTGGTGATCTAGCACACCTTCTACTAGCTCTGCTGGCTAACAGCACCTACTCATTAAAAATTAAAAGTGGTAAGTACCTGGGAAACAAGATACACTGAACGCAATCGAACCCCCTTTGCATCGAGCCAAATAAAATAAATCCGTAAAGCTGGTTTGTAACACCGTCCTTCTAACACTGCGCTTAATAACGCAGTTCAGAAAGGGTCTGTATGTGAACTAGCAAAATTCAAAATAACACAAAAAGGGCACAAAAACCTCCTTATGCGTGTATGACGAACTGACCAAGCAAATCTCAATTAGATCATGAGCGGTTCAAAGTATTAGGAAAATACCACAAGCACAATTGCTGCAAAATCTTGGTAAATGAAACCGGATTGTTCTTTGAACAAGGACGAAATTTTCTCAAAAATTAATGTTGATGCGTTATAATAAATGATCGCGAGACGATCTGTTTTTCTATTGCTGCAACTAAAGTGCTTCTAAACGAAGTGGGATTTGAGGTAGTAATCAACTCTCGTCACTTGGAATAAATTTATAATGTACCCTAAATTAATAACGCCTAATTGATATTTGTATTAAATTTATATTTTAGGTATGGTATAATGCATTTTGTCATTGTTATATCTAATTCCCAGAGTAGAGCGTAACCGAAAAAAAAAAACAATATTCGGAGTTGGAAACTTACATTTGAATGTGAGAATCTCTGTTTGTGACACTCGAATCAACTGTGTTTCCAATACATTCGCAGCTGAGAGATATGCTCATTTTCCCTTTTTAATTTTATGTCGCTTGTAGACACAAAAGGCTACGAAACTAACCGTATCTAGAAAAGTACTAGAAAATTTGTAAAAAAGAGCCTCGTGATTTTCTAATCTCTCAGTCAGAGATTGAAAATTATTATGTTGTGAAGGGGCGGTTTGAAGTCCGAGGAATAATCAACAGTGAGGATGAGATATTGGTATTGGGATTTCATTACGGAGGGTATTCGGTACGTAGGGCACCATGCTGGGCCCTTTGTTCCTATGCCCCCAAGTGGGGGCAGCACCGGGAGGAAGGATGAGGCGAAGGAGACAGAAGGCGGCCAACCCCAGGAGCCACGACAGTACAGAGGGCAGGGTCCCTACAATTTACTTGGTTAGAGATTCCCCCGACATGCCAGGACAACGAACTCGCTCACCTACAGCGGGACGGCAACGAGCCCAGCAGCCGAGCTCTAACGATACAGAGGCACGCGATCCGAGCCCCAAATGTAGGAGCGGAGTCCGGCAACCGACCTGCCGGAGGAGTAAGTAGTTTTCCTCAGAGCATATCATCCCGCCATGCACCGCCGGGACACCCGCCGACACTTCTAACTTGAAAGAGACCACCAGATGAGAGATGATATGAAATGATAATGGAGATGAAATGGAGGGACAGAAAATTCTGGGAATGTAATCAACCTACCCAGCATTCGCCTATCGACCCGGGAAGACCTCCGATAAACCCATGGGTCAGGTAGGTCGGCCACGGGAATCGAACCCGTGCCTCCCGAATGTGGGCCACATGAAACCGCCTGAGCCATCCCGCTCGGTGAGGATAAGATGCAGTTGTGACGTAGAAATATCAGGAACTTGTATTAATAGGGAAGATTTTAGCTCATGTTACGCCACTCTGTCAAGTTATATCCGATCTCAAGTTGGTGGTACCTATAAATTGCAGCACAAAAGTGCGTCGACGAAATAAGGCATTTAATAAATAAATTTTTGTTAACGATGCTGCCAATTGGCAGAAGCACCGCCTGTATGTCACAGTTTCGTCCTGCAGGAGAACCTTTAGATGTAAATAAATTTACTGATATGAAGCTCTGGCTTCTTTTCCCACTTTCTAGTTTTTGCATGTTTGTTTTTCCAGCATTTACTTTTCCTTTTTATTTATTTTTTTTATTTTAAACATATATACACAATGCATTCTTTATGCTCGAAGCGCAGACTCGAGCCCACGACCCTCTACGAGGTGAAACGCGTAGGACATAGATTCTAGCGACCACGGCTACGAGGATCGACAGTTTCACACTTAAACATCATCGATCCGGTCCAGGTTTGTACCCACAACCTTGGAATTAGTATGCCAGCACCCAATCAACTGAGCTATCCAGACCGACAAGAGTATTTACGCGTATATGCTTAAATGCGAAATTTTTCAAGGAAGCGTTTTTCCGTAAAAAGCTGCAGTAACTGCGACATTCATGACAGGAAAAAATGCGTCGGCTCCAGCGGAAATACTCCATATCTTTAAGCCCATCCATATGGTTTGGAGAGCAAGTATGTGGAAAATACATTATTTAACAAGGAACAAGTTGTGACTTATTCTTCGAAGTCTCGATCGCAATCCCGCTATTATCAACATCTTTTCCCAAACTACAAGCTCCTTACTTATTTCATCAATTGACAAGAAAGGATTTCAAAAAGTTGTATTTTGACTCCACAAAATGTTACATCCGACCGTCACACATTTAATGTTCTACCTACTTCCAGCTGGAACCGTTTATCAGAAACTACTGATTCTTCTTGCAAATAAAGCAATTGAAGAATCTTCCAAAGCGGTGGATTGGCCGAGGATCCGAAGAACAGGGATTTGCCACCAATATCAGCATTCCAAATACACTGATCTTTCTTCGTATGAGGATACGTATAGGTTAAAATAAATAGAAACTAATGGTTTAATCTGGATGCCTCGAAGCACAAAATCCGTCTTATGATTCAAAATGTCACTATAAACATGATGAAGGAGTACATGAATAGAGGATTGTCAAATTCCGTTAGAACCGTATTCATACGAAAATTTACAGAAGATTAAAGATTACATCCTTTAATGTATTAGAAAATGTGTTTATTTTAAAAGTTGTACGAATTTCCTTTAGTGTTATACTATGATAGACTCTATGCGTATCAGTTATATGTGAGAAATATCAGGCCTAATTTTCCAGAAAACCTGTACAAGATAAGAAATTTTCAATTTGAGAGAATATAACATTTTAAACATCCGTAGAAATCTGTAAGTTTTAAAAACACTTAATTGTTTTAACTTCGTGTTAGTTAGTTACTCACTGTCATGTTCAGATTTTGAGGAGGTACATTTTTATATTTGTATATATTATGAAATCCAAAAAATGTACGTATTTATTCAAACACTGATAAATTTCTCTGAAATGTACATATTTATAGAACTTAATTAAGAATAAACAGTTTTATACCTTTAATCTTGGCATTTTGCTACGTTTAATAACAACATTAAGATACTCATAACTACAATCCATATATATATATATATATATATATATATATATATATATATATATATAGATTATTCAGAAATTTGAAAAGACGATCATAATATTTTCATCTTCACCTTTCCTCGGTTTCTTCTGGATCGTAAGGTACAAAATACTAATTCGATCAAGGTTACGAAAAGGTCTAGATTTGGGGGCAAGAAGTTCAGAATGTTCAGGGAATTATCTTTTAAATTTGCAAGGAAACGCAAAATTTTCCCCGAGTTTAGTAGTGTGAGCGTACAAGGTTGTGAACATTTGTATCCATTTATTGGGAAAGAGGAAAAGAATAAACCTGAAGGTCATAAGTTCAGCTGTAATCTCTTAGATCCTAAACCGTAAGCAAGGTCCAATGATCTGCCTGCATTGGCCGAAAAGCTGTGCATTTAGAGTTAATATTGTGACTTTGTGGGTTCGTAAAATTAAAAGTGCAATTGCACAACTCAAAAATGTTCTTTATTTCCACCGAATTACACTTGCCGCTTACACAGAATTACGTAATGCACACAATTACAATTCACCAGTTCGTCTGTGACAGGTCCACTGCACGCTCACAGTTTACGTACAACTCCTCTGATGCACGTTCACAGTCTTCCGGTCCGTTAACTCACTCGGCGCTCCTCACGCTGCTCGCCAAGAACTGAACTCACTCTCCAACTGTAGTCCCTTTTTATAGGAATATCGCTGTTTCTGTAACTTTCGCGTTTCAGTGGATCACCCCGAAGGTTCTAGACGGCAGGCGGAGGGGAAAGAGATGGCACAGTGATGTTTTTCCAGCCACCCCTCTTTACTGCTACAAGATAAATGGGTAGGCGTGGCCGAATGCTTCCCGTCTGGCCCTACTGCTGGCCGGTTCTATCGGGAGTTCCGACGTTCGGGTGACAATATGTAGATAATAAGGATGGAGTATTTTTTTTAAATTTTAAGTTACTTCCAGTTTAACAATTATGGAGAAAGTATCTAAACTCTAAAAGACTAAAGTATTTTTCGCGTAATTCAAAACCCTGATAGCAATATATTTTGGTAAAAATTGCAAGAAAACCTTACACTCCCAACATCGTAATATGTAATTCCTAAAATTTATTTTTTCCCCTAGATGATTTGCTTCAAGCGTCTGCGACACTCACAATAAAGTACTTCCTCTGTCATAAAATAATAGTTGCATTTCGTTAGCAAGTAATTTATTGATAATAAACAATACAGGAAGGAATAAATATACTAGTACTTATAACACTAATACACCACAAGAAGTCCATGCTATTGACAGTACTCATAACTGCATCTGGCCAGTTAACACTTCGTAAGGCACCACAACCTGATATGACAATTTCGGAATCACACTGCAGAACATTGCCCTTTCAAAATCATCAGAATGGCATAGCCTGTGTTCATCAGGAATGAAGAAGTTTGCTATTCGACAGTTAAAGAATATTTTCACTGCTAACGTTCACATGTATATCTATCCGTTCTAGCTCTGTCTTATAATGTGGATTTAATCTGTAAGTTTCCTTTCTTTTTCCCTCGTTACGATTAACAAGATTATGGTGTTCATATTGTTTATCTCTTACATTATAAGTTAATATGATAATACCCATGTTATCAGGACACCTTTATCTCATTAAACTATAATGACAAATGTTCCATCTCTGCTGAACGTTGAATTAGCTGTTACTGAGCTGTTTTAATTGCAGGACATGGTTAGGGGATGTAGACCTGTCGCAGTTTCATTATGTCGCAATTGAAGAGGTAATTCGCTGAGTAATTTCTCTCTCTCCCTACCACATACACGTTCCTATAAATGCAAACACATATACAAATCTACCTTTCTACCTACCCACCTGCCTGCCTCCTTTCAGATCGTTCGGTAAAATCCTATAAATGATGCGCTTCTCGATTCTACTTTTCCGTTTTAACTCAAGTATTGTCCGTTGTGTCTGTCTCTCTGTGGCTGTCTGGCTGTCTGTCTGCAATACATACTCGATTACTTCACATCAGTCTGCATTCTCATGGGTCGAACTGACCGTTGACAAGCGCTGTTTCTTTGTTTCGTCGCTGAAACTCTGCTATCCACCACGCAACTGTCTGCTATAGAAGCACATTGTCAGACAGCTTCTACCAACTCTGTGGCATTCTATGACATTCCTCTCGCTGAAAACTGATATTTTGATACATGAGAACTTTGCAACTCGGGTTACAACCATCCCATATAGTGATAGTTTGACAACTGAGTTAACATTACTCTCTGTGTGGTTACAATCACAGAGCCCAGTTGCTCTGTGTGCTCACACTAGACAACATGCCTACCATTCAACATATAACATTTTGTGGTACCATTCCTTACTTTAAAAGATACTTTGCTGTATCTTATGCTAGCCCTTGTACAGTTATGGAAAGTTGATTGTCCATCCTTTTACCGCAGGGCTTGTTCCATCGGTTTTGGGCGATGTTAATATGGGTCCACCTCCAAGCAATTCAGTAATTGCCTAAATAGTGTCTATGCTGTTGCCTAGCTGTTGTGTACTACATGAAGAGCATGTATCTTAAACCATAATTGCCCTTTTATCTGTTCCTTGACAATAAAGAAAGAATGGAAGAACATGTTAAATTCACTTCCTCTCTCTCTCTCTCTCTCTCTCT
>JAUKNK010000032.1:1470000-1506586 GCA_030765055.1 Mantis religiosa | reverse complement strand
AGAAAGAAAGAAAGAAAGAAAGAAAGAAAGAAAGAAAGAAAGAAAGAAAGAAAGAAAGAAAGAAAGAAGGAAAGAAAGAAAGCAAGAAAGGAAGAAAAGAAGAAAGGAAGAAAGGAAGGAAAGAAAGGACAATCCGACAATCGTGAGCCCCTCCCATTGTGAAGTACGGGCTGTTATACAATTTCTTAGTACTAAAGGCGTAAAACCGATCGATATTCATCGTGAGATCTGTGAAGTTTATGGACGAAACATTATGAGTGATGGAATGGTAAGGAAATGGGTGAGAGCATTTAAAGGTGGCCGCACCAATGTGCATGATGAGCAACGGAGTGGACCTCCTTCGGTCGTTACTGAGGATTGATGCAGAAAGTGGACGAAATGGTGAGAGAAAAGAGACGCTTTATAATTTCATCATTTTGCGACTATTTTCCTCAATATTCTCGTAGTGTTTTGTATCGCATTGTGACCGAGAGCCTGAAGTACCGGAAATTGTGTTCACGTTGGTTTCCGAAAATGTTGACGGATTTGCACAAAACCCAACGTTTAGGCAGTGCATTGACCTTCCTTGAGCGGTACCACAATGAAGGTGAAGATTTATTACACCAAATTGTTACTGGTGACGAAACATGGGTGGCCTACGTCACACCAGAATTGAAACAACAATCCATGGAATGGCGACATTCATCATCACCCACAAAAGTGAAGTTTAAGCAAACAATTTCTGCCTGGAAAATCATGTGCACAGCTTTTTGGGACAGAAAAGGAGTATTGCTAGTGGAGTTTCTGACTCGTAATGAGACAATCAATGCAGCGTCTTGTGAGACATTGAACAATCTGCGCCGTGTAATCCAGAACAAAAGACGTGGCAAGTTGAGTAGGTTGAGTTGAGTTGCTGCAAGACAATGCCCGTCCACTTGTGGCAAATCGGACCAAAGATCTCATCAAATCTTTTCAATGGGAAACTCTATATCATCCCCCATACAGCCCTGATCTGGCGCCCAGCGCCTACCATTTGTTCCTGCACTTGAAGAAACATCTGGGCGGTCAGCGTCTTCAAGACGATAACGAAGTTAAAACAGTTGTGATACAGTGGTTAACACGTCAGGCGGCAGAATTTTATGAGGAGGGTATTCAAAACCTGGTGCCACGTTATGACAAGTGCCTCAATATTCACGGAAATTATGTAGAAAATTGGATTAAGGTACAGGCTTTCATGTAAAAGTAAAATTATTGTGATATCTATGCACGTCTTTTTTAATTCCAAAACGGTACTGACTTAAAAAACATGCCTCGTATATTCGACTTCGTATGTGTACTGCAACGAAGAAAGCCTGTTACGTAGTCCATAGTGCATAGTATAAGATTTTTAGTGTTGGTATGTTAACTTTTTTTGACAATTCCTTTAAAATGTATAGGCAGAACTTATGTCCTGTTGTACTTAATAAGGATTTACATGGGTAGAATTCTAAATATTACAAATACTGAAGACGCTGTCGTGAGTAAAACCAGTCTCATCTCTGAACAAAGTGCATAAACATAACACAATGCTGTAACATGCAATGGCAGAAAGTTTTTTAACTCAAGTCCCCCTTTTTGAATCCCTACACCCACGTGATTAACGTCTTCCTATGCTGAAGTAGATCTTGTGTTATCTGATGGGTATGCGTCCACATCTTTACGGTCACTGCTTCATATCCCTTGTAGCACTATTTCATACGTACGGGCATTATGTTGTCCCGCGTAGTGAAGCCATTTGTAGCGGTTCTCCGCCAGCGATGTGTCGTCGCAGCATGCGGTACTTCTTATTCTAGCTCCGGTTCGCATAACATCTTACCTTGGTTCTGGTATCGGATAGATGAAGTATGGGAACTTAATGTGAAGTAAATCAAAAAGGTTAAACAATTTAAATCCGAAACTCAATTTCAATATGATTTGTATTTTAAATCAACAGAATTACACAATTTAAAACAGTACTTTTTTCCCGTTGATGAATAGGTAAAAAGGTACCTGACATTCGTCTTTCAAGATAAGGTAAAATCCCGGAAAAACCTTATACAGGTAACTCACCATGACCGAGATTCGAACTCGGCACCTCTTGAACGTGAGGCAGAGACCATCCTACCGAGGCGGGCTTTGGTTTTTGGGTCATATTGCGCCTGCGCGTGTGCACACACACACGCACACACATTCATATAGACGAAAATAGTTTTCTAAAAATATCTTTTGTTCAAGAAAGTTCTAAACTAACCGTTAGCAATAAATTAAAATGTTTTTTCTCGAACATGTTTTTTCTTTTTCTTATCTCTACTTAGTATAGGCATAGGTATAGGATAGTATAGGATACACAAAACTTAGAGAAGACCTCGTTATGCAAAGTTATAGGAAGTTTACATATTCTGTAATTCCAAGTTTATACAATTAGCTGTCTAAAAGACGGTAGCACATTCATGCGCAATCTCATCGCCCAGTTAAAGTTATTAGGCATTGTTTTAATGTACTGAGATGTGGCACTCAGGAGCTTGTGGCCTGATTCGGTTCACAGTTGCATGTATGACGTCACAATCGTGGTGCTACAATAGGGAGCTGGCAGTTTGTATATCACGTAGTAGTAATCAAATATTGGTTTGTCTCATAAATTCGTTCGATTCTAGTTACGTGTTTACGACAAAGAACGCCTGCACGGTATGCCCGTATCACAAATACGGCAACGAAGTTGCCTAATTATGTAGGGGTAATCTGTTGACATACGCAAGGTCATCGAAAATAAACAAGGCAATGAACTTTTCAAAAAAAAAAACATTATTTTTTGCACTATGCACCATTATTATCAATAACATATATCCATTTCTTAGGAAGCCGATGAGAACCATTTTTCCAAAATCTTGCAGTTTTCTGGTTGACGAACTCTTCTACAGCGAGTCTGCAATCCTCCAAGGAAGTAAGGCGTTTGCTATTAAGGAAGTTTTGCAGGGATCGGAATAAATGATAGTTGGATGGGGCAATATCTGGAGAATAAGGCGGGTGAGGTAACACATCCCAGTCGAAATCCCGTAATTTCTGACGAGTTACCATAGAAGTGTGTGATTTTCCATTGTCTTGATGAAATACGACTCCACCATTAAATGCTAACTCTGGCCTTTTGTCTTCTAGAGCACCCTTCAGACGATCCAACTGAGAACAGTATTTCTCTGAATTGATGGTTGCTCCAGGAGGAAGAAATTCGTAATAAATAATTCCTTTCCAGTCCCACCAAATGCACAGCATAATCTTCTCAGGATGAAGCCCTGATTTAGGAATTGAGAGTGGTGGTTCCCCTTTCTTACGCCATGACTTTCTCTTTCGGATGTTGTTGTACACAATCCACTTTTCGTCTCCTGTAACCAGCTGTTTCAGAAAAGGGGCAGTTTTATTGCGTCTTATCAATGCGTCACAGATGGAAACGCGCTGAACTAAATTTTGTTCACTCAGTTCGTGCGAAACCCATACATCCTGAAGATTTACGTAACCAAGTTTCTTTCGGTGCCTGGCTACAGTTGCATGAGATAGGTTTAGCTCCTGACCTACCTCCCGAGTTGTTATTCCGGGGTTGTTCGTAATCATGTCCTTCATCCTTTCCTCATCCGTAACCACAGGTCGTCAAGAACGAGGTTTGTCTTTCACAGAGAAGTTCCCAGCTCGAAATCAAGTAAACCATTTTTGACATGCCCGATTCGCCACTGCATCTTCTCCATAAACAGCACAAGTTTTCCTTTGAGTTTGTGAGGCTGTTTTTGCCTTACGGTAATAAAACAGCATTAAATGTCGAAAATTTTCCTTCTTGCCTTCCATATTAACATTCCTAAGTTAAACTCCACATTGTTGCATCCACAAACTCGTACTGAAGTTTGGTTACCAATTCTTACATAAGTTGACCTATTTACCTTTGGCCGTGAGGTCGCTGTGGTTTGTGTTCATAGCACTCTTTTCAGTTATTGAATTTGTAAACAAACCCCATATTGTTAGGCAACTTCTTTGACGTAAAAGTAATGCGGGCATGCAGTGTTCTCAGGTGTTCTTAGTCGTAAACACGTAACAAGAATCGAACGAATTTATGAGACAACCCGATACATGTTAAGTGTTTTTGGGGCGAGTTTAAGTACTTATATTAACGTAAAGTTTATTTGGAAGAGTTTGTCAAGCTTGTAGTTAGTGCATTTATTTATTTCAACTGTTTTAATTCCGTTTCTTGGTGACTTCAACATATAATTAGTCTAACTAGCCACTCAGTGTAATTGCTAAAATGTAGCCGTAAACTCAGCTACGGTTTCAGGGCATGAATTTGTGTGTTTCTATTCCTCAAACAAGGATAGCGACATTCGACTGTTTTGTGATATACACAGAGTGTTGTAAAAATGCACATTTGAAAGTGACGAGATTAGAGTATACAAGCCAGATATAAAACTGTATAACTAACATAGGAAGGTGGCTGAAAAGTTTTCGACCTCAGAATAAAAATGGCAGCACTCGTAAATAAAAGCTAGTGCATTTCGTTGTTCATCTGTTGATAGTTACTTACCAAAGTTTCAGACATTCTAGACGCTCAGTTGTTATGTAACAGGTGTTTGAGTGAGTTGGTGTGAGTAATGGACAAAATCGAGTATCCAGCTGTCATTAAATATTTCTTTTTGAAAGGAAATACGCCTACACAAATCAAATATGAGTTGGATTCTCTGTATGGGGACTCTGCGCCATCATTTACCACAGTGAAATTTCGGGCTGCTAAATTTAAACGTGGTCGTAAGAGCTTGGGAGACGATGAAAAAACTGCAACTACCGGCGAAAACATCGCCAAAATTTACCAAACAGTGCTAGACGACCGCCGAATTAAAGTGAGAGAGATAACAGAGGCTATGAACATGTCAAAAGAATGTGTTTGTCACATATTAAGTCAACATTTAGACATGAGAAAGCTGTCCGCGCGTTTGCTCACGTAAGACCAAAAACGTGTTCGAATGAACACTTCCATTGCTCCGTTGGCGCAGTTTAGGGGCAATAAATCCGAGTTTTGGCACAGATTAATTACTGTAGATGAAACTTGGATACACCATTATACGCCCGAAACAAAAATATAGTCCAAACAGTGGACTGCAAAGGGGAAACCGGCTCCAAAAGAAGCAAAAACAATTTTTTTTTTTTTGCTGGAAAAGTGATGGCGACTGTTTATTGGGATAGTCATGAAGTTATTTCAATCAATTATCTTCAAAAAGAAAAAACTATTACAGGAGCATACTACGTATCATTAGTTGACAAGCTGAAGGCAGAACTTGCGGGAAAACGCCCACATTTGCAGAAAAAGAAAATCCTCGTTCACCAAGACAACGCACCGTCTTAAACCTCAGTGGTTGTAATGACGATAATATACGAATTACGGTTTGAGCTGCTTGACCAACCGCCTTACTCACTAGATATAGCCCCAAGCGACTTCTTTTTGTTCCCTCATCTAAAAATTGCGCTCGGAGGACAGAGATTTTCATCAAATGAAGAGGCAATCACCTTCGTGAACAATTATTTTACAGAGAAAAACGCCGAGTATTATTTGGGCGGGTTACGGAGATGAGAGCATCACTGAGAAAAGTGTGTAAAGTTACAAGGAAGCTATGTTGAAAAATAAAAATTCTGAAAAAAGGTCTTGTGTCTTTAAGAGGTCGGAAACTTTTCGGACCACCCTCGTATTTCTCATATATTTAAAGTATTATGGAGGGTTATATATCCGAGTGTAAATTCATCCCAATTTGAAACTGAACTTTTAAACGGCGTGAACTACACAGCAACTGCTTTTAATATTAAAATAGGGAAGAAAATGGAATAAATTGGTGTTTATTTTAGTGATAAGTGCATTCGTATCAAGAAATGTGAGTCTGACATTTAAATCCAGCTATTCTGTTATTTAACCTTCATAAGGCGTTCGGGTCTATTTTGACCCTATGGAAATTTTAATGGTCCATAAGTTTGAAAATATTTGGTTTAAATAAATTCCTTTCCTGAATTGGTCTGTCATAAGGTTTACTCAGATAGAAAAATAAATATTTTATAGCTTTAGTATGGTCTTTCGCGTCTATTTTAACCAAGATTATTACAGGAAATTCTGACAATATTCAGTTTTGTGAACAATGAAACGCGTATGTATGCAGCGAGGCAGGAATAAAGAACTGGAGGCATTGTTGTTCACAGCAATGGAATGTCTATTTCTGTGAAGAGAAAAGAAGGGGGACGTAAGTCATTGCTTTTGCTGTAACCAAATCAGTGAACAATGTGATTCAGTTACTCAGATCACTAGCTTTCTCCTTTAGAATTCATATACAAGGAGCGTCCAGAAAGAAACTTCTGGCTCAATTTATCTGCGCTGCAGCGTTGCGACGCAGTTCCGCACATGCGCGGTAGACGCTCTGTATCAGGGAAAAGAAACGTGCGCCATTATGAGATCGCTGTCAACCTCGTATGCTTTGTTGTGCTTGTTTACAATGTCGGTGTTGATTGAAAGTGCCGCCGCTTGTGAAATATTATCTGTGATTCGTTTTCTGAACGCTACGAAAGTGAAACCAATTGAAATTTATCGTCAAATTTGCGATGTCGAAAGTCTTTTGTGTTTCTTCACGACAACGCACGACCACACGCTGCAAATGTGACGAAAAACATCCTACAGGCATTTGGCTGGGATATGTTTGACCACCCCCCGACAGCCCTGACCTCGCTCCTAGCGACTTTCATCTGCTTTTGCATCTTAAATCTTTCCTTGGCGGTCAACATTTCAACAATGACGAAGAGGTGAAAGAAAATGTTTCCAACTGGTTGAAGACACAGGCGGCAAACTTCTATGAAGAAGGTATACAAAAACTTGTGCCTCGCTATGACAAATGCCTGCAAAATTTCGGCAGTTATGTGGAAAAGTAGTTTAAGAGTTGTAGAATTTTGTGCAATAAATGATTTTTCCCTATCTGTACACAATTTAATTTTATTACCAAACAGAACTTACTTTCTGGTCGTACCTCGTACTTTGCAAGTATTTTTCTCTGGATAATAGCCTCTTTGATACGCTTATGTCATACATTTTAAAGAAAACACAAATGTGTTATTCTGCAAAGCACTTTACACAACGATGCAGAAATCAGTGATGGTAGCAAAAGGAAAACTAAATGATGTCAGACCATAATGCTACGAAAGCAGCTCTGGGCACATTATACAAATACAGTAAACAGGAGGGCAAACAGATGGCCTGCTGTGTTCTCAAATGTAATCGATATATTTACATATAACTCTTACGTGTTATCGAAGACAACTTAACCCAATGGAAAGCAGCGAAAAAGATTGTTCTTAGAAACTGTTGGCGAGTATTTCCTGGGGAAATAAAGAGACGAGGATTTCATCCAAAAGGAAATGCTGCATGACACGTGCAGAGAAGAGTATCATTTGCATCTGCACCCTCCACATCAAAAGAAAATGATAGGAGTAAGAAAAGAGACAGATGTTATCTATGTGCAAAAACTGACAACAAAGGTTCAGTAAAGTGTGTCAAATGTAAAAAAGTTCACTTGCAAGAATCATCTGGCATAAACGTGTAAAACTTCGTAGTAAAAGTTGGCCATAGGACAATAAAATTAGAACACACTTCACTTTTGTATTCGATCACTGTATTATTGTACTAATTTATTATATAATTTAAATGATTAATACATTCAAATATCTAAATTTTAACTTTATGATTTTAATACACATATATAGGTGGCCTGAAAGGTTTCCGACTTAATAAAGATACAACACATTTGATAGAGTCAACCTGAAAAATTCAGTGCCATGGCCGGGATTTGAACCGCGGATCTCCTGTGACTCTATCTATCAAAAACCTTAGCCTATATACGGCTAGTGTGAAGAAATGATTAATTTCCATCAATTAACTAAAATAATAAGAGTTAAATGATGAAGCCTGGGACTCAAGTACTTACTGGCCATGGTAGCTCAATGGATAAGAGCGATTAGATGGAAACAAGGATATCCGTGGTTAAGATCCCAGCCATGACATACAATTTTTCATGTTAACTCTGTCTATCAAAAACCTTAGACTATATACGACTAATGTAAATAAATAATTTCAATCAATTAACTAAAATACAAGCCATTTTTTCATATTTTATTTTTCAACATAGTTTCCTTGTAACTCTTCACACTTCTCCCAACGATGCTCCCATCTCTGTAACCCGTCCAAATAGTACTCGGCGTATTTCTCTGCAAAATAATTGTTCACGAAGGTGATTGCCTCTTCATTTATGAAAATCGCTGTCCCCCGAGCGCAATTTTCAGATAAAGAGAACAAAAGGAAGTCGCTTGTGGCTAGATCTTGTGAATAAGGTGGATGGTCAAGCAGTTCAAACTGTAATTCGTGGATTTTCGCCATTGAAACCACTGAGGTGTGAGACGGCGCACTGGTGACAGCGTTCAGCTTCCTGTAGTCCACGCAGAAACGTAACTCGTCGTCCTTTTCCTTCACCAAGATTGTCTTGGTGAAACAGGATTTTCTTTTTCTTCTAATGTGGCCATTTTTCCGCAACTTCTGCCTTAGGCTTGTCACGTAATGCTGCGTGGTAAGCTCCTGTACTGGCTTCAACTTTTGAAGATAAATTGATTAAAATAAATCCATGACTATTCCAAAAAAGTGTCACCATTAATTTCCCTGCTGAATAAAGTTTTTGCTGTTTTTGGAGCCGGTTCCCCCTTTGCAGTCCACTGTTTGGACTATATTTTTGTTTCGGGCGTATAATAGTGTATCCAAATTTCATCTACAGTAATTAATCGGCGCCTAAACTGCGTCAGCAGAGCGTTGGAAATGTTCATTTGAACACGTTTTTGGTCTAACGTGAGCAAACGCGGCACCAACGCGCGGACAGGTTTCTCATGTCTAAATGTTGATTTAATATGTGACAAACATGTTCTTTTGACATGTTCATAGCCTTTGCTATCTCTTTCAGTTTAATTTGGCGGTCGTCTAGCACCATTTGGTGAACCTTGGTGATGTTTTCGTCTGTAGTTGCCGTTTTTTGGATGTCCCCGAACTTTCATCGCCTCCCAAGCTCTTAAGGCCACGTTTAAATTCAGCTGCCCAAAATTTCACTGTGGTAAATGATGGTGTAGAGTCCCCCTCCAGAGAATCCAACTCATCTTTGATTTACGTAGGCATATTGCCTTTCAAAAACAAATATTTAATGCCAGCTTGATACTGGATTTTGTCCCTTTTTGTAAAAACACTCACATCAACTCACTCAAACGACTATTTTTTTTTTTTTTGTAATTTACGTCCTCCAAGTTAAGTCATATCGAACGATGAATGAAATGGATGAATCGATGCTCAAATGAGCCCGGGGTACATAGAGCTTAACGTTACCCGGCATTTGTCTTTCAGGATGAGGGAAAACCCCGGAAAAGCTCACCCTTACCGAGATTCGAACTCGGGACCTCTTGAACGTGAGGCAGACATGCTACCACTACGCTACTGAGACGGGCAAGCGACTTTTATACAACAACTGAACGTCCAAAATGGCTGAACCTTTAGTGAGTAACTGTCAACAGTTGACCCACGAAATTCACTAGCTTTTCAGATCACCTTCGTATATGTTTAGGTATTTGGTATTAGGACTTCCTGCAAATGATGATATTGATATAGAAATTAGGAATGCTAGATATCGCAGCTGATGTTTGGGTACATTGCACGCAAACCATGGAACTCAGGTATTTCCACTGAAAAAATTAATTACAAGGAGCAACACAAGGTTAGCATTGAAAAGTTTTCTGTAAAGTAGGTTAATTAAAGGGGCGCGCAATGCTATGGGTCTTGGATTAAAGTTTGACCTATAACGTAACCATCATTATTTTGTTTCCATGAAATTGGATCGTTAGAAAAAGTAGTTAAATCGACCACAGTTAAGTTGTAGGCAGAATCACGCTCTTCCGCTACCAGTTATCAGGAACGTCAGCGATTCTCACCTCATTAAAACTTCTGATAATACATTTCTGTTGGCCCACACACCTATGGTCCCTATCATATTTCCGGAAATAACCAATTAAAAAACTTTTGCAAGTATTAGCTGTGTACGTGTAAGAGTGTGGAGTGTTAACCCATCACAGCCTACTTTCGTAACTATTCCGTGAATACATCAAAATACATCAAAATATTTCTTTTAGGAATAGATCCGTGGGATCGGGGGATGGGGGTTTAAAATCTTTGGTATTTAACCAACTTTCCATTTCTTAGTTGTGGTGTTCACATACACATACGCACAAATTTTCTATGTTGGACCTCAAAACATTATACTTCCAGAAACATCTCAGTAACTATCTCTTCTATGTACTTGGTAGAGAAAGCAGAAATGAAAATAATAAAGGCTATAATTCAAATTAGGACATAACTTTCATAAGTGTACAAGTTCACCTTTTGGCACTATATGAGTTGGAAATTAACTGTTCTTTCACACTAGCCGTGTGTAGGACGCACTATGAAGGGGTAGAGCCAGATTGAAACATTCAATGGAATAGCCGGGATTTGAAACATGGATCTTCTGGTCTCCGTCCAGTAGTTCTAAACTATTGAGCTACTATGACCAACATGCCAACATGACATAAATTCTCCAACTGACTCGAGTTTTCCCCGCTAAACCACTAGGAGTTCACATAAATACATGAGACAACTACCTGAATGGCGACTTACTATGCTGTAAGTACTTTAAGGCCCGGGCTTTATAGTTAGGACCACTATTAGGTACAATTAATGGAAATTAATTGTTTTTCACACTAATGAAAACTTAGACAGTGAAAAATTTTTATTAGCTCTAGTTTCTATGATATACACAAGGGGGAAGTATTACATATTTACGGATTGAGAGAAAAGGATACATTTTAATTACATACATGCTAACAACAATGAAAGTTCATTTGAATTTTTTAAAACTGATAATTACATGCTAAGAGTTCTAAATTGCTTGAAAAATACTTCGCAGATATTCGTGTCTGAAGAGAATCATGTGGTGGCCTATTGACTTCGTCGTCTTTTAGCTTGTTTCTTGTGATGGAGTTCCGCAGACTCCCTAACAGTAATCCGCAAGCATTACTTCATTCAAACGGTCCTGATATCTTTGTTCCATAACAGAAATATACGGATGGAATCTCTCCTCATGTTCATCACCAACAGCTCCACAACTAGGAGGGAAAAAGGCTAGATGGCAGTGGAGAAAATGTATCTTAAGGGACATGTTGCCGCATCCAAGGTTACGGTATTTTTGCAGCAGCACTGTCACCAATTGTTTGTAATTATCTCTTTTGTTGCCTAAAAATCCATGAACATCACCCTTAAAGGCTTCCCAAGCTCCCTTTTCTTTCCCCTCCAAAATTTGGTCAAATTGCAGGATCCTTTACAAGTTCTCTTATTTGTGGTCAGACCAAAAATGCCTTCCTTAACTTTTGCATCACTTAATTTACAAATTTTCTATCTGATTGTCTTTTGTTATTTGTCAGGTGTGCCAAGTCCCCAAAAAATGCCCCCAAATTTAAAATCTTCACTCTAAAAAATGAAATGTCACTTTATCTTCAAAACAAGAGTTAATCTATCATTTTTATGGTGGCTTTTGAATTAAGCAGATGGAAATACATGTAAATTCGCCATTTTTAAGCCCAAAACATTTTCATTGTTGCCCAGTGTCATCAAATAAACTGGTTACAAGTTCCATGGTATCATTAGATGTACGGCACGTTGCTCCGTCTTGCTGGAAATAACCTTCTCTCAGTTCGATATCATTTCCGTAAATCTTCAGAGAATATGGTGAGACGAGTACAAACATTTATAGATGCTGGTGGAGGACACTTCCAACATTTTCTCTGAGATGTAAATAGTATAATGTAATCTCTCAATTGTGTATTATATTCTCGCTAAGTTGCACGTGTGTCCTATTATTGCAGTGGCCACCATCTCAATGCACAGTGTGCAAAGTAGGTCGTGCAAGTTTACCCGTTGCACACCGGAATAGTCTACCGTGCACTCCGTAGCCTTCAGAGCAATGGCGGAATGTCGAAATGCAGAATTGACTGTGCAACAATAATAATCGAGTTTTAATATGAAGGATATAATTGTTACATAAATTGATTTAATTGTTTCTTTCATTATCATTCAACTATGTACCTTTATTTTAATAAAACAACAAATGAATAACAAATTGATAGTTTAAACAAAGTGAAAGTAATCGACAATCTACTTACAATACAGCAGTATTAAATAAAAGCTCGAAGAAAAGCAATAAGTACAACATTGTACTTAGGAGTGGAACCTAGTTTTCTAGATTTTTGTTGTCTCTTTTGACAGACTAGTTTTCCAAAATTAGGCATCAATGTTTGTGCAGCAGCTAGTGTAAGTTGTCATTTTAAGTTATGATCCGACAATTGAATTCTCCAGCGGTTTTTGTTTAATTTCATTAGCGAAAAAAATTGTTCGCATATATATGTGGATCCGAACATATTCAGAAAACGAGCGGCATTTCTATGTAGTCGAGGAAATGTATTTCTTGGGAAATGTGGATAGAAATCACTCAAACTAATTCTATTTTGGAATTTATTTTTCATTTGACGATTGCATTGCAAATCGATAAGTTCAAGTTGCAATTCAGATGGAACATTATTAACATCTGTAGAGTAAGGCTCAGCAAATATTTGGAAAATTGGCTCTAATTGCACCACGTCTTGAAACCTTTTCTGAAATTTTTGGTTCAACTCTCTTAAAATTTGAACATATTCTTACAAGTCCATGACCTGAACAAACTGCTGAACTGTTGAGAGCTTTGGGAAATGTACCAAGTTCTTTGAGGTTAACTGCATTTCCCATAAGGGCAGTTTCATTTTGAATGCTCTGATGTTATCACTTTCTATGAAAAAAATGTAAGAGTAGATATAAGAGTAGAGTAGATGTCCTACGTGTCACATTACATTCTCCAACCGACATTATGTTTACGAAAACAAACCGCAAGAAACGAGACAACACTGTGTCACACTTAAGTCGTTTGGCACTCGTGGCAGTGCACAGTGCTACGTCATTTGCTCTAGCACAAAATCGATCCACTTGGTGCCCGCCTCGGTAGCGTAGATGGTAGCATGTCTGCCTCACGTTCAAGAGGTCCCGAGTTCGAATCTCGGTCAGGGTCAGTTACCTGGATAAGGTTTTTCCGGGGTTTTCCCTTATCCTGATAGACGAATGTCAGGTAACTCTGAGCTCCATGGACCCTGGACACATTTGAGCTTCATTTCTCCCATTTCATTCACCGTCCGATATGACTTAACGTTGGAGGACGTAAAATTACAACAACAAAAAATCCACTAGGTGACCGCTGGCCTATTGAAATGGTTCAGGTTTATATGGATCACACTATACAATGCAATAGTGATAAGATTCATAACAGTTTAATTTTTAAAGAGTAGAGAACTGACTTCAAATAAATCTTGATTGGTCTTCATGAGTCAAGTTAACTGTATCGTCACACGCCATAGTTCTATACTGGAGCATCAGATTGGACAGAGACAGAACTGATAGATACCTCTCTTCGGCTTCAGCGTTTTACAGAATTTTCTCTTATGATTTATGTTTCATACACTCGGATAAATTTCTAAAAATCTTCTTATGCAAGGGACCTTCAACAGTGTATGTGCAGAGAAAAGTCCATAGTGAATTAGCAATTATGTAAGATAATGCAATATTATAAAGAGAGAATATTTGTTTACGTATGCAGAGTAATGTCGAAAACCACTCAATCTCATTCTGAGAGAAATGAGGCATTGTAATTTCTTTTCATAAATTTGAGGCATTATTTATTAGGACCTCATTAAGATATATATGTATATGAAATAATGTAAAACGTGTGTAAAAAAAATGTCCCAACGAAAGAATGTCTTCACTACATGCAAAGAATGCTCTTTAGTTTTTTTTAAACAGAAGCCGAGGGTTGGTTAATGACCATATCCACCCCAACCCAGACACTGAGGAATGCAGGTCAGAAACTGAAAGCCAGTTGGAGAGAAGTGAGGGTGGAGGACGCCAGCTGTGTGGACCGATAGTGAAAACATTCTTTTACCGGGGACTTGATGTAAACTGTGAGTGAAATGAACAGTTATTAGTGCATAATTTCTTATTGTTTCTCCTCCTACGAACTGAGATCTCCATACCCGCATGCTCTCCGTAAGCCTTACCCAATAAGCAGCCGTGGACACAGCACTAAGAAATCAACTCCGAATAATAACAATAAATAGCATTTGCCAATGACATAAGGTTCCTGCAAAAGTGACGCAAGTGAAGGGGGGAACGCGACAAAGAATGGCGACCAACTTTGGGGCACGAAGGAATAGAGAAACAATGATGGTGTTGATTAATTTGTGCGAGAAGAAAGAAGAGAGCAGAGCAGAAAAAGACACCTAGGAAACGCTAACTAGAACGAGAAAGAAGTGGATCAGACATCATAGACGACCAGCATTACAACTCCTCTCATCAGCAACAGGGAACACGGAAAGAACTTGAGGAAGAAAGGGGCAGAGTTTTCAGAGCAACTTTACATTTACATCTAGGACCAGTGGTTATCATTTTACGGGACGGAGTAAAAGGACAAAAACAAAGGTCAGATCTAAACAAAATAAAATTGTAGTGTGTTTGTTATTTAAGATTTTTCAGCTTCTATATGTTATTAAGAAATAAGAAAATAATTTGTAGAAAGATGTCAGATGTAGAAACGTCAACAGTAGAATCAGTAGAGGTTAATACACTGTCATCAGAAATAGATATGGAACCCGAGCAGGTAGCTAACCCAGATGTAGTATTAAATATGAATGACACCGGAAATTATCAGGTGGAAAGTTTAGATTCACAGACGGTAACCAAACAGTCGAACGGTGAATTGCATGCACTGATAGAAATGATGAAATCAATAGATCAGAAATTAGAGAAACATGGTCAGGAAATGAAATCAATAGATCAGAAATTAGAAATGCAGGGCCAAGAAAGTAAAAGAATTAGGGATGAACTCAAAGAGGAAATGCAAAGACAGTGTATCAATTAAACAACAGACTTTATGAAGTAGAAAAGAGGGTAGAACAGATTTCAAAAGAAAATCAGGATAGGCTGAAAAGCACTGTAAGTGAAATTTGTAAGGAAATGTCCATCCGAGAGGATAGATTATTCGAGGAAATTGTAAAGAGCTCAAAAGAGATTGTACAGGTTAAGAAAAATTTAGAACAAAATGACAAATTATTAAATTCTAAAATTCTAAGGCAGGGATCAGAGTTAAAAGGTCTAATTGAAAAGACTAATGATGATATGCAGCTTGTGCATGTATGTTTGAGTAGTGATGTGTCTAGTTTAGATGAGAAAATTGAACAACAACAAAAAGAAAATGAGCAAATCTGGGACGAGAAGTTAAATTCTGCTAATGAAGAAATATTAAAGAAATTAGAAGATGAGGTAAAGATTATAAATAATAAATTGGAATTTGAGATAAATAAACAGGATTCAGCTTCTCGTAATTCTCAGAAAGCAATTGAGAATTTAGTTTCTAAAGTTAATATGTTGCATGTTAACATTAATGACAGTCATGTACAACCTGTTTACTTAAGTGATAGTTTAAATCAGGGAGGAACAAACTCCATTATATCAAACCAGACAAGTGTTGCTACGGGGCCATCAGTACCCAATGCAGACACTTATAACAATGTAACGGATAGAACTAGTATTTTGACCGAAACAGTTCCACAAAATTATCCCAGCTCTGTGCTAAATGATTTGCCATTACCTATTTTTTCTGAACTAAATGAGGACAGTCCTGTATGCTTCATAGAACAACTTCAAGAGTACTTCAGAGTAAAAAATGTGCCTGATGCACTTAAAATGATAATAGTTCGAAGATGTCTAGACAATCGTACTTTAAATTGGGTACAACTATCAATGGGGCCTGAAACGAATTGTGAACAGTTCCAACATCTCTTCTTAAACCTGTTTTGGAATGCAAGTAAACAACATAAAATACGAGCAAAGCTTAGTTGTGGACAGTATTCTGACAGGGAAAACATAAGTATGGCAGATTATATTCTACATCAATCTAAATACATCAAACACCTTAGACCTAAAATTTCCGAAGAGGACCTTATCAATTTGATAACCAATCACTTTCCTCTTAGAATTCAAGACTATCTTCTGATCGCAAAAACCTAAAACAATAATAGAAACCGCTGATTTGGTGTCTGCGCTAGAAAACCAAACGGGAGAAATATATCAGCCTAGAAATCAGTTCCACCAAGGGCCAAATGCTATACACAACCAATATCAGTCACATGGAAGCCCTGGATACCGAGGTCAGTATAGAAATAATAACTCTGCAAGAGAAAGATATCGACCCCAATTGCCACAATTTAGATATAATCCAGACAGGAATGATCCTAGACGTGAACGCCGGGAAACAATCAACTTTGTTCACGTAGCACGAGAATTGCCGTTCGGAAATCAGCAACTTGGGAGAAACCAGTATAATCATTTTCGAGGAAGATATAGCCGAGAATGGAGGAATGAAAACGTGGGATATCGGTCCGAAGTAGAAAATTCAAACAGAAGCCACAGACAAAATTTTCACTTTAGAGGGAATCGAGGTCGTGGAAATCAAGGAACCCAGCAAGAAATAACTGTAGCTCCTATTCAAAATGGCCGACCGAAAATAGGTGAAAACCGTTATCAGGAAAACTGAAATGTGACGTAATGGACAAGGGTCACAGAGGCGTCACAAAGGATTCGCAAAGAGACCCCAATACTTTAGCAAGGAATGGTGTTGATACTGGCGAAATTAAGGTTAACAAAAATGAGAAAGGTGACTTTGATACCCCATATATCAAAATTAGATTATATGACAAAGAATACCTAGTTAGTGTTGACTCTGGTGCATCAGCTAGTGTGTGTTCACAGAAATTGTATCTTCATTTAATAAACAAAGGCAGGAAAATAATGAGCTTACCAACATCAAATTTAGTATGCAGAGTAGCTATTGGACGATCGGCACAATTAATAAGAAGACAATGTTTACTACCAGTTGAGATTGAAAATGCGTATTTTGAAACAATGTTTCTAGTAGTTAACAACCTAAACGGTGATGCAATCATTGGTTGTGATTTTCTGGACGAAAAATAAAGCTAAAATAGATTTTGAGAATATAGTTCTTATTATTTGCAAAGATAAGGATCAAATGCATACCAAGTTTGTTGAAGAAAGAATGTGTCCTGTAGAAATGACTGTTGAAGAAAAAGAATTTGAAGAATGTGAGCTGTTTGTCCAGAAAATGTTTATTGACAAAGCCCAAGAGGTAATTACCCTCTCGTGTGGCAACGAGAGGAACCATGTTGTTCAGCCACGCGTGAAACCTGTTTCTTATATTCCGCAGATTGAGAGAATTCTCAATGAAACACCAAGTCCAGTGACCGGTTTTAATCCTTTGGAAATAATGAAAGATAATCGATACAATAGGAATTAAAGGTCCTCAACATATAAAAGTAAAGGAGAACATTGAAATAGAGGCAGAGTAGATATGCAAGATTGTGGCTGAAAGAATTAAGAAGAGGGCAAACAAAAGAAAATTGAAACATAATTTAAATAAGAAAGGAATCGAATGGAACATTCAAGAGGGTGATTTGGTCTTAATAAGAAACAAAACACTTTCAAGTAAAATTAAGAAGGAAAATCAAAGATTGATGTTATATTTTAAAGGTACATATAAGGTCACAAAGGTATTTTCGACTGACACCGTAGAAATCATTGATGACAAAAGTGGTAAAATTCTGGGAAGATTCCATAAGGAATTACTAAAAAAATATCATACGCCAAGAAGCCAATCAGAAGAAGAAGAAGAAGAAGAAGAAGAAGAAGAAGAAAAGGGGAATGAAAGAAAGAAAGGTGTGGGAAAATAATTAAAAAATCATGATGCACATCTGTGATGATAGTAACCAGAAACAATAAACTAATTGATACTATTTTACATAAAAGCACTGTAAAAAAAATAGTTTTGTAAGAACCAAGATAGAATTCAATAGAAAATCTAGAGTAAGAAAAGTAATATGTAAGGGTAGTTGTGTAAATCTAGTTGTGTGAAGTGTAATAATTGTTATTAAACAGTCTTGGTAGGCTAAAATGTGAGCCAGTGTTTAATGCGATATCTAGTAAATAGAGTGAACATTTCAGGAAATTTAATGAGTTCTGCTTTGAGTAGGAGAAATCGTAACCAGAAAATGATGAACTTCTTCCGACTGAATTTATGAGGAGGAAGATTATAAGACAAACAAAATTTCTTAAACTGTGTAATAAAATTAGTTGTTTGCCTTATAAGGGCATATGAGGCATTATTTATTAGGACCTCATTAAGATATATACGTATATAAAATAATGTAAAATGTGTGTAAAAAAATGTCCCAACGAAATAATGTTTTCACTACATGCAAAGAATGCTCTTTAGTTTTTTTTAAACAGAAGCCGAGGGTTGGTTAATGACCATATCCACCCCAACCCAGACGAAGAGGAATGCAGGTCAGAAACTGAAAGCCAGTTGGAGAGAAGTGAGGGTGGAGGACGCCAGCTGTGTGGACCGATAGTGAAAACATTCCTTCACCGGGGACTTGATGTAAACTGTGAGTGAAATAAACAGTTATTAGTGCATAATTTCTTATTGTTTCTCCTCCTACGAACTGAGATCTCCATACCCGCATGCTCTCCGTAAGCCTTACCCAATAAGCAGCCGTGGACACAGCACTAAGAAATCAACTCCGAATAATAACAATAAATAGCATTTGCCAATGACATAAGGTTCCTGCAAAAGTGACGCAAGTGAAGGGGGGAACGCGACAAATTAATAAAAGATTAACAAGTATTTACAAATCCCTTGTACCTGAATAGGAACACTTTGGAGTTATAAAAGAACATGCAAGAACGCCCTGACGTTTAATTAGGAACGTCATAAGGTAATAAAGAGTTTTTGTTACTCTATGGCATATAAATAGCTGCTATTCTCGGCACAATATGAAAACAAAAGCAGTTCCACTTGATTCCAAGCAACATGCATAGATGACCTTGATGCAGCACTTCAATAAACAGAAGACGGTTTAAAAACCGACCGTGATTTTGTGATGCATCAGTTTCTTTACTTTCTGCAGTTGTTTGTGTAATGAAACGATGTTGCCAAAACCTCTCAATAACCTTTATTGTAACTGTGTAGGTAAATGTACAGAAGTGTATGGATGCCAAAGCGACAAGCGCCTCATGTAAGAAGCTTTTGCTTTATTTCCTTTGTATTTATTTATGAGTAGAGGGTCAAACTACTTGGAATATGGTTGGACAACAAGCTTTGTTGGAAATTCCACATAACAGAAATATACAAGAAGTTGTCAAATGTTTTTTTTCTCTTAAGAAGACTTAAAATGTGTGTTTCCACTAATATTTTATTAAGTGTTTATTATAGTTTATTTCACTGTCACTTGAATTATGGCATTTTGCTATGGTATAACAGTGGAGAAGCCAACCAGGTATTATTGCTCCAAAAAAGGCTCTTCGAATAATAAAAAATTGTGATTCTCGCCAACACTGTGGAACTATCTTTAAAGAATTTGGTATTTTAACTATAGCATCTCTGTATGTATTTGCACGTTCGAACTTCATTCATCTTCAAAACCCAGATGAGACACATTTTCTCATGATACTAGGGATATAAATAATACGTCCTAAATTTCGCCTACATAAATCTCTGGATTTTCATCTGTACCTTGGAGTGAAATTATACAATAAATTACCTTTAAATCTAAGACAAATGGTAAATGCATTTCTTTTAAAACTAGTTAAAAGTAGCATTAAGTTACTTAATTTCTATACACTACAAGAGTAGTTAAATGTAAATTCATTTTAATGACCTGCTGACGAAACCTGTTGCATTGTATGCCAAATGGTTAAATAAATTATTATTAATAAATTATTATGTTGTGTTGAAGTTATGTTGTAAATAGTGCGAAAACTACTAACATTAGAAATCAGAGATCCCATATTTCATATTAATGGAGATTATTTTTCTCAATGCTTGCAATGTGTCTTTTTCAAAGAGATTTGCTTAGTGACCTGAGAGTATAGAATCTTATTTCGTTGCATTCGTTAAGTTTTTCTATCGAAGCTAAGCAGCTTTTCATCTTAATACAAGAATTATGGGACCAAAGATAAGGCACAACGGTTTAACCCTCCATTAGGCCCCTAGTTTATATAAGGGAGATGCGCCCAGTACTGCACGGTGTCAGTATCTCGTAATTGCCGATAGATAGTAGAAGCTCATAGTGTGTATTTAGACAAACAACTATCTTTGTTACCAAAGGAAATTTTTCCCTCCTCTTTGGCCGTTGAATCAGAAGTTATTGTTCAGAGAAGTCGTGTACTGAACTGGATCTGTGCTGTTAATAACTAAAATGTAAGTTGTAAATATGTATCACCCCATTTGAACAATTAAATATAGTTTCCAAACAAGCCGGTGCTTTAATTTTCTATTTGCTTCATTTGTAACGAATTACCCCGGTGGATGTAACAGCTTGCCTCATATACGGGGTAGGTTGTTACAATTTCCTTAATTAGAAGTATAATAAATATTTTCTAAAATTAACATAAATTTTGTTTTTTTTTTAAATATAATATCGTTCTTTAACGAATATCTTATAAAACAAATGAAATTACGGCAAAATATTTGAAATATTTTTGGAGAAAACTGATAAAAAAAACTGTAACAACTAGCCCCGGGCTCCCCTACACAGTACCTACGTAGGTACAGTTACTCCAAAAAGAATTCGTCTGATGCACGAGCTTGTGTTTACGGATGTGTGGATAGTGGAAAATCATCAGAAGAAGGCACAGCACGGATACTGTATTATTTATTGATTAGTGAAAACGAGAATACAATAAAGAAATACATAGTATGTATTCTCGTAAACATAGTTAAACATTCAAAAGTAAAGATATAAAATATAGGATGCAAAATAAGTATTGGTCTGCATACTAAAAATTGTGTAGAATGTGACGTTTGGTACTTAGTAGGCCCTCCATTCCTCTTTATAATCTCGTGCATTCTCCTAGGCATGGATTTCACCAAATATTGTGTTGTTTCCATTGTAATTTTACACCATTCCTCTAGTAGAGCGTTCTTTAGATCCTTTATATTAGATATCTGATGATTCCTAATATTTTTGCCCGGCATACTCCACAAATTCTCTATTGGATTCATGTCTGGGGATTGCGATGACGTCGACATCCATCGTGGAGTATCATACAACAACCATAGCCTTGCATCTGGAGCTGTGTGTTTTGGATCGTTATCTTGTGTGAAAATACAATCCTCAGAAACACCCATATTGCCCGCCTCGGTAGCGTGGTGGTAGCGAGTCTGCCTCACGTTCAAGAGGTGCCGAGTTCGAATCTCGGTCAGGGTGAGTACCTGGATAAGGTTTTTTCCGGGGGTTTCCCTTCTCCTGAAAGACGAATGTTGGGTAACTTCTAAGCTCTATGGACCCTGGGCTCATTTGAGCATCATTTTTCCCATGCCATTCATCGTCCGATATGACTTCACGTTGGTGGACGTAAAATTACAAAAAAAAAAAAACATCCATATTATTCACCCTTCTGGACAGATGTGTTTTAAGAATGTTTATATAAACCTTATGGTTCATAGTTCCATCAATAAAACATAAATTCCCCAAACCATTTGCATTCATGTAGCCCCAGACAAGTACTAAACCGCCTCCATGTTTAACTAAAGCTGTTATATATTTCTCCTCAGGCTCACAATTCTTTTTATTTTGCACTATTGCTCGCCCTTTTGACTCAAAGAACTCAAATTGACTCTTGTCAGTAAACACAACCTTCTATCAGAAATTAAATCCATCGTATTTATGTTCTTTTGCAAAAGCACCTCGCTCCTTTCTGTTGATTTTACTGATGTATGGTTTTCTACGGGCTGTTCCATACGCAGCTTCACAAAGCACGTTTCTTATAGTTTGTGCTGAAACAGACTTTCCTGTGTGTGTTTTGATACCGAAATTATGGTTTGCCAGAAGCAAAGAATCATGACAGATGTCAAAGGAATGTTGGTTCTTTGTTACGACAAGGGGCAAGGCCAGTTGAGTTGGGGAAAGTATAACAAAGCAAAATAAGAAGCAGTGTCCTTAGAAGATTTCTAAAGGAATTGTCATTTGACGTGTATGAATAGGGAATTCTTTGGATCGTTTACAATGGCGACCAAAACAGCCACAAAGGGACTTTGTTTGGAAAAGAGTTTTGGAGAGTGAAAGTTAGAGATATATATACACACGCGCAGCTGTGGTGATGAGAGGAGTCTGAGACGTGAAGCCTATTAGAGCGGTCAACTTGTTCTGTCTTGAATATTTGTCGGGTTATCAAAATTTATCGAGGAATAAACGATTAGCATTCAGTAACTCTAAACCGAGATTGGTAACCCTCGGTCGGCAACTTCCATTTCGATGGTTGAAAAGAAGCAGTGAATAAATAATTTGGAGACGGGCATTCCAGTGTTGTGAAAATCTCCTTCTCACACCCATCCACGCATACCCCGAGAGAAACCTCATTGCTCCCCAGTCATATTTGTCATCCTTCACATACATATTTGCTACAGTTTGAACTGCAATAGCAAGTTTTTGAGCATTTAAATTAGGGTTTGTCTTGACTTCTCTAAGTAACAGTCGTTTCTCCATCTCGGATAGAAGTGCAGGACGACCGCTTCTTGATTGATTTCCATAAGCTTTTTTTTCTGATCAAATCTGTATTTAATAGTATTCACTGTACTGGTAGGTCTGCCAATGGTTTTTATCCAATTTCTTGAAAATATTTTCCTTCTTTAAAAAACCTGATGCAAATTTCTCTCTCTTCGTTTGTAGTTTCACGACGTTTTCGACCCATATTACTTAAATAGCAGTCAACGGCTTTCAAAACAGATGAACTGTCAGGATGAAACACAACTGCATAAGTAAAGGGAAGGGGTGTGTGTGTCAGCGAGGCACCATACCTGGGATCTTGTGTACTAGACGAATACTTGTTTGACATCAAATGGGACATGACTTTAAATAACGTATAGCTGTTCACTAGGCAATATATGAACCCAAATTGTGTTTTATTTTAAAATTCAGATATCAACCAATGTAAGGAAATAGTTATTGTTCATTTATTAACTATATTTTTTCTGATATGCTTGTTATATTCTATGTGATATGATTAGACGAATACTTTTTGAGTATCTGTATATATGACATTGGGGCAGTTGCAAGTACCAGGTCAGAGACAAAGATTGATAATGTTTTTCTTCCAGACTCAACAAAAAACATGCAATGTGTTACGTCATCATTCACTGTCCTGTGGTTTAGATCCAAATACAGCGAGCACGTGATGCAATATCTGTAACGTAAGTTCTAAAAATAGTTGTCTGCAGGCAAGTGGGTCACCAGAAGATACTGACAATAATCGTTTTGTGCCCACCTGTCTAGCGGAAATAACATTTGCATCTCAATATTGCATTTCCTTTACCCATAGCGACGCGTTCTAAATGGCGAGTTTTACACACAAGTGACTATGGCTTATGTATATTGGTTCAAGGAACAAGCTTAAGGAAGTATAGCACTAAACAAATATCTCGATATCAGTAACTCACATTGGCACTTTACACAAATACTTTCATTAATCATTACTAGGGAGAGGATTTATAGGCAATAAAAATGGGCAAAATAGGCACTTAAATAGGCACGAAAATGTGTGAAATGAGCCGGGAAAAGGCACTAAAATGTGTGAAATAGGCCGGAAAAAAGGCACTAAAATAGCCAATAAAAATGTGCGAAATATGCAATAAAAAGGCACTAAAAGTTGGCAAAATAGCCACTAAAAATGTGTGTAATAGGCCGAAAAAAGGCACTAAAATAGCCACTGAAAATATGTGAAATAGACCGGAAAAAAGGCACTAAAATAGCCACTGAAAATATGTGAAATAGGCCGGAAGAAAAGCACTAAAATGGAAAAAATAGCCACTAATATGTGTGAAATAGGCCGGAAGAAAGGCACTAGAATAGCCACTGAAAATATGTGAAATAGGCCGGAAGAAAAGCACTAAAATGGAAAAAATAGCCACTAATATGTGTGAAATAGGCCGGAAGAAAGGCACTAAAATAACCACTAAAAATGTGTGAAATAGGCCGGAAAAAGGCAATAAAATGGGAAAAATAGTCACTAAAATGTGTGAAATAGGCCGGAAAAAGGCACTAAAATAGCCACCAAAATTTGTGAAATAGGCCGGGAAAAGGCACTAAAGTGGAAAAAATAGCCACTAAAAGTGTGTGAAATAGGCCGATGTGTGAAATATGCCGGAAGAAAGGCACTAAAATAGCCACTAAAATTTGTGAAATAGGCCGGAAAAAGGCACTGAAATGGAAAAAATAGCCACTAAAATGTGTGAAATAGGCCGGAAGAAAGGCACTAAAATGGCAAAAATATCCACTGAAATGTGTGAAATAGGCCGGAAGAAAGGCACTAAAATGGGAAAAATAGCCACTAAAAATGTGTGAAATAGGCCGGAAGAAAGGCACTAAAATGGCAAAAATAGCCACTAAAATGTGTGAAATAGGCCGGAAGAAAGGCATTAAAATGGGAAAAATAGTCACTAAAGTGTGTGAAATAGGCCGTGAAAGGGCACTAAAATAGCCACTAAAAATGTGTGAAATAGGCCGGGAAAAAGGCACTAAACTGGGGAAAATAGACACTAAAATGTGTGAAATAGGCCGGGAAAGGGCACTAAAATGGGAAAAATAGCCACTAAAATGTGTGAATTATGCCTGGAAAAGGCACTAAAGTAGTCACTAAAAATGTGTGAAATAGGCCGGAAAAAGGCAATAGGATGGGAAAAATAGACACTTAAATAGGAACTAAGAATTTGATAAGTAAACACTTGGAAATACATTATTTTAGTAAAATGACTCTTAAAATGCACTATAACAAACTGACAATCATCACAACATATGCTGCAACAAATTCGCTAAACACATACTATTTTGCGGTTCCCTTGACGAAATAGTTCTACATTTATTCCAAATGTCATAAATGACTCCAAAGCAAGTTAAAGTAACAGATACTGTCGTATCATTAAAATACATATAAATCCACTTCACTAAGTAAGAACCATAATATGCAGAAAGGTGAGGGTGAAAATTGAAATACCAGAAGCTTTTGTTAGATTTGTTACAAATTTAAACCATTTATTTTTGAGATCGATCAGGAATGGAACAATACCAAGTTTCAGCTTTCTAGTTACAATAGTTTCTGAGGAATTAACAGTTTTTGTCTAAATTACAGACGATTTTCAAAATGCCCCACATATTGTAATTTTAAAAATAATGCTTGGGGTATAAGTTCCTGCAGCCATTTTAACCTATTAATGACCTATACCTGTGTGAAATATTTGTCTTTGCCATATCAACAAAGGGAAAAAATAATCCAACCTATTTAACGATATTTATTTTCCTAAGCGTTTTCAGTAAGAAGTAAGCATTATAATTCTTTTCATTACAAATAAGAAAAAACATAACAAATGTAAATAGGTACACTTAATATGCAGTTGACCTTAGAGGTATGCTTGGAATTTCATACAGATTAATAGAAAACTGCATCCTGTGGAACACTTTGAAGTTGAGAAAATGTAGAAAATATGGAATCTGAAAAATCTGAGGTTAAAATTAGGTAATAGCAGCTACGATACAGGTGTAGGGTTATTTAAATAGTCATGTGACGTTTCCTGTAGTACCACTAGAAAAAGAAAACAAAACCTTTATATTATTGAAGTATGTCTATATTAATTTAAAAATAACTTAATTTGGTATTTTTGTAAGTTTTGGGCCAAATTGCACAAATGTGTTTCCTTAATAAACCCCTTTTTGTATATCCAATGTGCCGGAGTGAGAAATTCCTCTTCCCCGAAAACTTCCCGTCGAAACCAACAAATGCAAAAGCTGTTGTCACAAATGACAACTAGAAGAAATTGACTAAAATGGCAGTTTTAGGTACCAATAAGCAGAATAGGCAGAAGCGTATGAATTAGGCATTTATAGGCACTATAAAACTAAGAAATTAGGCTAATCACTGTAGGAAGCGTGCCCATAATTTAAAAGGCTACGTTTCTGAACAAAGGAATAAAATAGGCAAATCAGATTACCACTCTCCGTGAGTCGCGGCTTGCTTTTTATAGCTCCACTCATATTTCCACACGCTTGTGGAATATTCTCTATCAGGGCACCAGACGAAACTCGGACTTTCCAGTCATCTAACTTTATCTGTTTCGGCAAGCCTTTTATCTCCGCGCTGCCCTATCCATCCCTTTGTGTGCGCTGACCGCCAGTCGCAACAATGGGTTCGCGACAGTACACATGGATCATAGGAGGGTATTATGGAATACCATTTACATTTACTCGGACTTTCCAGTCATCTAACTTTATCTGTTTCGGCAAGCCTTTTATCTCCGCGCTGCCCTATCCATCCCTTTGTGTGCGTTGACCGCCAGTCGCAACAATGGGTTTGCGACAGTACACATGGATCAGATGAGGGTATTATGGAATACCATTTACATTTCTAATAATAACTTAACTGGTCTTTAAATAAAATTCGCCAAATCATGATGAGTACGTAACCTATTGTGTGCAACCAATTGTGATGTACTTTCCTTGTACAAAACTATCATTCATTTTGTTCTTATAAAAACAATGTGTTTAGAAGAATGTTACAAATGGACGTTAGTATGAAATAGTCGGATATTATGGAATAGGTAGTTTAAAATATTGAAAAAGGAATGTGATTTCATAAAACATGAAACATGATAGGTTTGAAATAGACAAAACAAATTTGTGAATAAATGTTTATAGGCACAAACCACAGACCAATTCTAGAATAACAGAAGAAATATGTTTTGTTTGTATTTCAATGAATTTAATTTTTAAAACATACTTTGAATTCAAATGGGCTATATTTATATTTATATAAATAATAATTGTTTAATATAAATAAAAATAACGTAACACATGGCGCGACAGCCCTTAGAGGGCCAAGACCAACCAACCCGAATGACGGCCTCACGCCCACTTACGCACGGCAGAGGTGGACGATCATCCAAATGATACGGGGAGGAGATGTGGTCAGCATCTCAGCATCCCCCAGCCGGAATGTTGGTTTCTGTGACCAGGGCCGCTTACCTAGCGTAAGCCCCTCACTTTCCTCACGATGCTCAGTAGGCACCGATCCTACACCCGAACTCGAATCTCGGTCAGGGTGAGTTATCTGGATAAGGTTTTCCGGGATTTTCCCTTATCCTAAAATACGAATGTCGAGCCCGCCTCGGTAGCGTAGATGGTAGCATGTCTGCCTCACGTTCAAAATGTCCCGAGTTCGAATATCGGTCAGGGTGAGTTATCTGGATAAGGTTCACTGTCCATTATTACTTTACGTTGGAGGATGTAAATTAAGAAAATGAGGTTCTATATCCATTACTGAAAATCTGCACCCCCTGGGTGGGATCGAACCCTGGCCGCTTTCCGTGGCCAGGGACCAAGACATGTTGCCTTAGCCCGCTACGCCACGGCACAGGATAATAATTGTTTATACCTTGTTTCACGTAAGCTTTCCCAGTATCACTTAACGGTCACGTGACCTAATCACCTCTCATTGGCTGCTGTTGTGGTAATGACTGTCGTGCGGTAAAAATTAGTTCGTTATTTAACATGGTGATATATCATTATCTGTTGGAGGAGAATTGTCAAATTTATATTTTCGTAACTGTTTTAATTAAATATATTACGCAACAGTCGATTTATCTGAAATGCATGTTAATTCTTAAACGAAGCAAAGAGGAGGTTCCTTTGCGCTCAAGCACATGGTACGATAGCACGTGATTTAGCGGTAGTGGTGACATTTGTTTATATGACTTTTATCACTGACCTTGTTTTGAACTGGATTAGTCATGCATCGCCATTCGAGAGTGCGGGAGCTAAATTATTTTATTGATCGTTTATTGCGCATGTACTTATTATATGTATAATGGCAGGGTCTACCGCCAGTTTTTCGCTGAAGTATCGCAAGGATAATTATTTACAAACAGGCGAAAAAAGAATTGTGTTGCATGTGTTTAATGCACTCACAGAGAAGAATCCGTCTTTGTCAGTGAGAGAACTCGAACAGCTGTGCTCTGAAGTTACAGGAGTGAGTGTTAGATCCGTAGGAACATCGCGACATGAAATTGAGGAAACAGGAAAACTTACCACTCCAGGCCAAAGCAGGAATTAACAAAAGTGCGTGCTCGGAGAAAATACGTGAAAAGTGTTGTGCGTCGTCATGTGTGTAGTTTTTCTTTAGAAACGAACTCCCTAACATAAGTAACATTTCGTCTGCTGTAAATGAGGATGCAGATTTACCAAATTTCAGCAGATTGCTTATGCAGCTGGGATTTGTGAATGAAAAAAGAGGCAAGAAAAATGTGCTAAAAGACAGAGGCGATATGTCTGTGTGGTGAAGACGCTATTTAAGAACAACCACACTGCACCGAGATACAAATCGCTAAATATACACGAAGAACACACGAAAAGTAAAGTATGGTGTGACACGACTTTTAAGACTGAAAGACAAGCATTTTTGAAAGGTATGTGTGCTGGTTTAAAAAATCCCATTGGGAAAGGCCAAAGGCCTTTCATTATAAACTCTTTCAGTTTCATTGCTCAGTCATTCTGTTTCAATTTGGTCAGTTCATTATAAACTTGTATTTTTGCATGCCTTCATATCCTTATTTGCATGATTTTTGTATGATTTTATTTATCTTCCCGGCAATTATTACGACATTTACTGCAGGTGTGACGGGAAGGCACCGCCTATGGCCTACGACGCGAAAGCATTAGCCAATTGGGGCGAGGGGGAGGGTTGTTGAACGCGGAGTGATACATTTCAGCGGGGCAAGGTTATATAAAACAGAGATTAGCTACAGCTAGACCGCGAAAAAAGTGCATGCGCGAGCACAGTCGTCTCCCCTCCACAACAACAAAGCATTACATATCTCCCTCCCCTCCATATGTTGACCAGTGCAGTGCAGCTCGCCCTATGTAGGAGACGAGCGGCAGCCTAAAATGACGGTAGAGGGGAGAAAGTTGGAGAGCTTCAGCTTTGTAAATCATGCCTGCAGCTGCATTTTGTTCGTGGTTTACCTATACTAATATTATACCCAAATCTCATGTTTAGCTTTATTTCTATTCAGTATATTTTATACCGTTTCATGGGGCACTACCTGATACGCCATCTTGGACGATGAACCTTTAAAGTAATACACAAAACACTCTCAGCTAGAAAACGACCACAATATCATAAAATACAATTCTTTTAGTGTACTTTACACTTAACATCAATGTTCAAGTCAGATACCTACGTACTAGTGGCTTAAAATGCTTGACTATTTGTCTGTAAAAACATTTGAATATCACCAAACAGACTTTATGCTGTAGCGAGTGAAATGAGATAGCAAGATTGTCTGTCAACTGTCACTTCATGGCACTCCCACGTAATAGCAGCAGCAAACAGAGACGAAATACGTAAACATCTTATATATACAGCATTTTAATCAAAACTGTTAGATCCATTTTTCAAAAAATTCAAAATTTCAAAGGATGTTTGGTATGTAGGGATTTTCTTAGGTAACTTTGTGTGGCCGCTTCGGAAGGTAGTGAATCGGGAAGTTTGGCATTTATGATACATTTGGTTTTAAAATTATTTGATTGGCAGACAGGCACAGGGATCTTGAACTGGGGCCTCAAAACATGTATATCCAGTGGAATCTAGGTATGCAGTTCTTGGTAGAATACAACAGCTTCTCTGTCGACCATGTGCAGGTAGAAAAAGTTAACATATTTAGGCGGAATACCGAATACTTACAGTGTCACGTGATGAGCAACAGGAAAGGAAGGGTGCATAGGTCAGAACTCTTGTGTATTGGTCTGACGACAACACGATGCAGCTGGCAATTTTGTCACCCTCTGAATATTTTATGTGGAGCCTGCCCCGATCAAAAATTGGACCATCCTCAATCGCGTGAGTAAAAACTGTTGGGAACGTAAACGGTGTGGAAACGCCCAGCCATGTATAATATATCTACTCCGTGTTTGTCAAAGGTTTTATACAACGTCGCGTTACAGCGAACTGTTGGTTAGCTCGTTAACTGTGAATGACAGGTGTCGACAAGGCGGTGAGCGATGTAATTACTTGCTGTGTGTCAATAACAAACATTTAATTTAGTCCTAAATGTTTGAGGTTGGAATCGCAGTGTCTACTGAAATACCTACACAGAGAGGAACTAATGGTTTCCCACTAATTATAGAAGTGTCTAGTTACTATATTGCGTTCTGGAAAGAAGTGAGGATTAGAGGATATTGACAGACAAGGCATTTTTGCCAGTACACGCGACAAAGTTCCTCGTAGCGATGCAGGTGTCTCTGACAAACTTCCTGGCGTAACGTCTATTGTTCCTGCTTGAGGGACGAGGAACCTACATGGCAGACAATTTTCTGTAATAGAGTCCATCTCGGATGATTGTTTGAACACTTTCGTACCTTATTCCTAGAGAAAAAAAGCAATTTCAGATAATTTTACGCGCCAATCTTCATCAATAATCTGTTCACTTTCTTCTCAGGTATCCAGCCAGGTGAAAAGGTGATTAGATATCAACGTTTCGGGAGTGTGCATCTCTCCCATCATCCGGATATTTATATACTGTTATAACCTCAAATGACACACTGGATATAGCATAAATATAAACAAAGACAAAACCCTATCAAAATTCGCATTACTGAACTATAGACTGTTTTCAGTAAATTAAATGCTAGGTCAGGAGATGGCGTGAGTACATAAAATTGTGTCAAAGAAACGTAACTACTTAACTTGATTATAAAGCTGTATTGATCTTTGCTTCTTAGTTCGACGGATTTCCAGTTTATGGCCGGATTCCAAGAGGAGCTGAACTGAAATCCAGCATCACGATTAAGCGTGCTCCTTTCAGAGGAAATCGCCAGAGCCTCCTTAATTCTCAGCTTCCAGTAACTGTTGCATTTTGCCAAGATGGTCGTCTTCCGAAAATTGGCTCTATGGTCGTTATCAAAACAATGCTCTGCCAGCCCAGACTTCTCAGGTTACATTCAACGAATGCTCCGTTCATGTTCGATTATTTTAGTAGCGATGGTCCTTCCGTTACAGCCTGCATCCCGTTTACCGGCAACCTATCCGGCACAGTCAGCAGAATTCTCGCCAAATACAACATCAGGACCATCCACAAGCCACCTTCGAAAATTAAACATCTGTTGAGACCAGTGAAAGACAAACTGGACTTCAAATTTTCGGGAGTGTACCGCATTGTCCGTGAATGTGGGACACCGTATAAGACAAACCGGAAAGACCATCGCTACTAGAATAAACGAACATGAACGGAGCATTCGTTTAATCCAACCTGAGAAATCTGGGCTGGCAGAGCATTGTTTTGATAACGACCATAGAGCCAATTTTCGGGAGAAGACCATCTTGGCAAAATGCAACAGTTACTGGGAGCAGAGAATTAAGGAGGCTTTGGCGATTTCCTCTGAATGGAGCACGCTTAATCGTGATGCTGGATTTCAGTTCAGCTCCTCTTGGAAACCTGCCTTAAAATGGAAATCCGTCAAATTAAGAAGCAAAGATCAGTACAGCTTGATAATCAAGTTAAGTAGTTACGTTTCTTTGACACAATTTTCTATACTCAAACCATCTCCTGACCTGGCATTTAATTTTCTGAAAACAGTCTTTTCTTCAGTAATGCGAATTTTGATAGTCTTTTGTCTTTGTTTATAGTTATTTATATCCAGTATTTCATTTGTGGTTATAACTTTTTATAAATATCCTGATGATGGGAGAGATGCACACTTCCGAAACGTTGATACCTAATTATCTTTTCACCTGGCTGGCTACCCGAGATGAAAGTGAGCGTATTCATTGCCAGGAAAGCTTTAGGTCTTATTTTATTATTCTTCAATAATGTCACAAATGGAAACAATGTTGGACTAAATTAATGCTTGCCCGCAGTCTCCTCCTGTGAGGTGTATTTTCCACAGCTTCTGTTCCCGCCATAAACATTTTAGCCCAATCATTCATTCCAGTCTTTGAAAGTGTTTCCTCCCCCAAATGTGCACGGAGCTGTCTCAAATTTTCCGATGGTTTGGTGCCCATCTTTACAAGAAATCTGATGACTATGCGTTGCGCAAAATACCTGTGCACCTGTTAACCAATCATAGCGTAATGACCTAGCCCCATTCTCCGCGGTGCGTGCGCACGCAATACTCCCTATCTAGATACCCCCACCAACATACTGACAAAGTCTCTCCTCAAAATTACGAGGGCTGTTCAATAAAGAATGATCACAACTTTTTTTTGACAACGTGCCTTTACTCATCCTCATAATTTTAATGGTCCTTCTCAAAATAGTCTCCCCTAAATGTGATACACTTGTCCCAGCATTTCTGCCAGCCTTCAAAGACATGCTGAGAACCATTTTTGAGAGATCCTTCAAAATCGCCTCTGCAGCATTCATCACTGCTTCTGATAATGGATGATGCCTCCCACGAAGCCGTTTCTTCAAGTTAGGCTATAGAAAAAGTCACATGGGGCTAAATCCGGACTATAGAGAGGGTGAGGGGTGCACTTCACGTTGATTTTTGCAAGATATTCAGCAACAACATTGACAACATGTGGCCGCGCATTATCGTGGTGCAGCATCCAGCCTGCTTCACGTAAATGTGGTCTTTTGCGTCTGATATAGACTTGAAATGTTTTCAGGACATCCCTGTAGTATTGTCCAGTTACTGATGTGTGTGCAGGTACAACATGCTGATAAACCATTCCATGAATATCAAAGAATGAGATGATCATAACTTTCCCAGCAGAAGCATCCGCTTTTGCTTTTTGGGGGGTTTGGTGATGAAGGAGATGTCCACACTGAGCTTTGCTGTTTGCTCTCAGGATCAAAATGACGTAGCCAAGTTTCATCAGCAGTGATTACGTTTGAAAGAAACTCCGGATCTTCCTCTAACATCAAGTTTAACTGCATGTTGCCTCCATTGCAGCGGTAGGTGATACTGAGCATATCTGAACTTGCCTGATTCTCACAGGCGGCAACCAGGAGTACCAACAATGAAACTACTATGGCGTGTTTGTTTCACATTAAGCTAACAGAATATAGCAAGATTGAATTTTAGTGCGAAAAATTATGATCATTCTTTGTTGAACAGCCCTCGGGTTACCAATAGCGTTATATTAAAATTCTCGTTTATATTTGATCTGTTCTCGTATGTGGTAAACACGAGTATGAAGACAGCGGAGGTCATTGCAAAACTTTAGCAAATATGAATTTTAGCATCAACCTGTTATCTTTTAGTAGGCACCACGATGCAATTCATAAAGTGATGACATTAAGATTAACATGAGGTAGATAAATGAAGGAGCTCTTGTAAGAAGAATAGTAAAACTCGCGGGAATGCAAAACATCAGTTTTTTTTATTTATTTAAGGTCACTTTAACTTCCTATGTCATATCACGACCATTTTTACAAAATAATACAATTAGTAGCATATATAAAAATTTACATTCAATATACAGGATTACAATTAAACATATAAAATATACACATTAATAACATTAATTATGAAAACAATTTACATTAAGTACAGATAACTGAAACAAAGACAAGAACATATATAAGTTAACAACACTATTTGCAAAAACAATTTTTTTACTTTAACACCATTATGTAGATTATGAATTGCAATTGATTAAAGTATACTGCATATAATTTATATTAATTTCCATTTGTCTATATCTTTTAGGTAAGTAAACAGATTGCGGTGTAGTTTGGAACTATTTAGCAGTGTGGAGATATCCTGTGGGATTCCGTGCTGTTTTCTGTTTCTTTTGTATTCATTGCATTCTATGAGAAGGTGGTAAATGGTAAGATTTTTATTACATTCTTTACACGTAGGCTGCGGCTGTCTTGAGAGAAGATATGAATGAGGCTGGAGTGACCAATTCGTAGACGGGTGAGAATGACATGTTCCTTTCTAGTAAGCGGCTTGGTGTGGTGAAGAGCGGTGGATCCTTTTCGTAATTGGTGTAATTTTCCTGGTTGTTGTTGCTTCCATTCAGATTTCCATTTTTGTACTGGTATTTTGGAGACATGATTTATAATATCTGAATATGGAATTTGGACGTTCGTTTGTTGGCGTAGTGATGTGGCGTCTTTAGCAGCTTTGTCCGCTCTTTCGTTCCCTGTTATTCCTTGTTGGGAAGGAATCCAAATGAAAACCACGTCTTTACCAGCGTCGGTGATGTTACTGTATAGCGTCTGTGTGTCCTGAACTAATTTGTTGTCTGTTGTGTAGTTCTTCATGCTGTGTAACGTACTCAGGGAGTCAGAGCATATTGCATAGCAGTTGTGGTGTGCTGTCAGTATGTTAAGTGCTTGATAAATGGCGTATAGTTCAGAACTGTAGGTGGAATAATAGTCAGGTAGCCGCTGCTGTAGAATATTATCAGGAGTTATTATTTCACATTTATAAAGTCACGCAAAAACGTTCACATTATTTTTACCGCTAATCCTGCTACGGGTCTGGTTATTGTAAACACCAGATGTCACTTCATTCGTCAACATTTAAAGTCGATAATACATTTATTTTAACCACTATGTTACATCCTAAATATTTGAACAAAATAACCTTCATTTAGTTCAAAATTTAATATATCATCCTACTTCATAGCTTATGAAGTCCTTTACATAGTATTATTAGCCTCGTTTGTACTTTATTTGGGCCCAATGGACGATTTGAATGACACACTGCGGTTGGTATGTATTCGAGCGGCATATTAAACAGGAAATTGTAATTTACTTGGTCGATGTAATGGCAATATTTCGAATTATCACTCGAACAAAAATGAAATTATAGGCGAATAGCATTTCCTACTCATCATTATACACTGTCCAAATCAAAGTTTATTGTACTTACCGTCATATTCAGACGCGGTATCGTCTAAAAGGAACTACGAGACAAGACATTTAAATTTTTACTGTAGTGAAGCGAAAGTAAGGTTGGAAAAGGTATTTTTCGAGTTGTAAAACTCCCAAGATTTGTAAGGCCTGCGAGCGCGTATGGAGGAGCAAGAAGGGAGCAAATAGATTTTCACAGTCACCTATCGGTAAGATGTTAGCATGTAACTAAATACAAAAAATTAATATCATTACATAACCTGAATTGTAGCATTACTTTTTTTTAAATGGTTAAATTATTTAGATGTATATAGCAGTTTATTATGTGTCATGGATGTTGTAAATGCAAAAGCACTCACATTCCATTATTTTCATTAACCTTATTACTTAATTATTGTTTAACACTGTTAACGAGATTTTGCTGCTTTTATTAGACATGTCAATCTACCAGAAATCGACGGCATAAATAGAAAGTGCAGAGAATCAGTGGATTTTGGGTATGTGTCTTGTTTTGGTGATGTGCATTGAATATTAGTAATGTAGTGCGAAGCTTTCTTTCTGGCCTATTGTGGCATATCAGTGTAAAAAAAAACTTGGAGGATTATTGTTATCAACATGTAAATTTTCAGGAGAAGTGAGTTATTTTAGGCAGTTGATTGAGTATATTAGTTGGTTTTGTGTTTGTAGCTTTAAATTTAAAATGTTTTCGTTATATAAAACAGTCAATATAAGGAAAGTAGTTACCAGTTTAAATTATTGCAAAAATTACTTGTAATGCAACTATGCCTACCGGTACAAGATCAAAAGTTAAAATAGTTTTACAAAACTTTGCTAGAGACCATCATGCGAAAACTTGAGGAATACTCTTGGACAAAATCATGGTAAATTCATAATCAATGAGCCGTACGGATCAGCCAAGGAACATGGGAGGATTAAATAACGATCTTAAGAACTTTAGGATAGAGCTACACAAACTAGGGTATTATCAAAATGAACCTTAGTGTAGAATCATTAAGGAAAAGGATAAAGCAGCCTCTTATTTAATCTTTGAATGTAGAGCATGAGTTAAAAATAGGTAGATATCTTTTGGAACTAAAAACTGGGGGAAGATATAAAAGGCTAAAGAGGCCTAATAGACATTTTTAAAGATGTAGACCTCAATTATTAGATCAGCCAGGGAATAAAGCTGCACAATAAGCTGCAGATGCTTTAATGCAGGATTGGGGAAGAGACATGCCATTTACCCTCTTTAAAAGTCTTCAGATTTGTTTAGCCTTTCTCACTAAGCTAGTTACAAAATAAGAATAAATGGATTGAGCCAATACGGTTATCACAGATGGAAGATATATCTGTCTGGTAAAAGTGCAGAATGAGTGCGAACGGATATCGTGGCTCTGACGTCATAGCTCTGGCGTTGC
>JAUKNK010000032.1:1382500-1467500 GCA_030765055.1 Mantis religiosa | reverse complement strand
TGATCCTGAGAGCAAACAGCAAAGCTCAGTGTGGAAATCTCCATCACCAACCTCCAAAAAAGCAAAAGTGGTTGCTTCTGCTGGGAAAGTTATGGTTATCTCATTCTTTGATATTCATGGAATGGTTTATCAGCATGTTTTACCTGCACACACACACACACACACACACACACACACACACACACACACACACATCAGTAACTGAACAATACTACATGGATGTCCTGAAAACATTGTGAGTCCATATCAGGTGCAAAAGACCACATTTCCATGAAGGGGGCTGGATGCTGCACCACGATAATGCACGACCGTATGTTGCCAATGTTGTTACTGAATATCTTGCAAAAATCAACATCAAGTGCATCCCTCACCCTCCCTATAGTCCGGATTTAGCCCCATGTGACTTTTTTCTATTCCCTAACTTGAATAAATGTCTTCATGGAAGGCATTATCCATCATCAGAAGCAGTGGTGAAGCCTGCGGAGGCGATTTTGAAGGGTCTCTCAAAAAATAGACTAGCAGAACCGCTAGGACAAGTACATCGCATTCAGGGGACACTATTTTGAGAAGGACCATAAAAGTTATGAGGATGAATAAGGGTACATTGTCAAAAAAAGATTGTGATCATTCTTTATTGAACAGCACCCGTAGATGCATTTTACGAAATAAGGTGATTGCTACAGTGAAACAAAATGCTGACATTTCAACGATTTGTAAATATAGTTTCTATTTTAATGTTGCATATTTGTATACTGTCTGTAATTGACTTCAAACCAATTTTTTTATTCATTAAAATACTTAATAAATACAGAAGATATGAATGTATTTATGAAGCATTTTTACACCATGAATCTCATGTGCTAATGTTATGCATTTGGCACAGAAATTTTAGTCTTACAAAAACAATATCGCTCCTTTCGAAGCCATCATTGGTTCTCCTATATATGAACCCAAGAGATTTCAGAATATTATGCATAGAAGATACAGAATCCGTATATTCTGGTTTTCGCTTCATTAAATTGGTCAGCCTTTTGGCAGTTGGATATTCACCATTCTTATATAAATCATAACTTGTTCTATGTGAAACACACTTTTGGAAATTGTCCAAGTTGTTAACCTTTTTTTTAGCTGCTCGATGTTTCCCTGGAGATCTAAATATGAAAACTTCTCCTAATTCGGTAAACTGCCTTCTTTAACAATGTTTGTCACAGTATGAGCACTCACCTGACAAGCTTGTAACATTAATTCTTGACTCTGAGCGAAATGTGTGCTTTTGAAAATGTCTTTAATTGACATATGTTTGAAAAAGGAATACACATTAACAAGAATATTTGTATCCTATTTATGTAAAATCTTATGAGTTGTTTCGCAGTTACTACTAGGCGCACCAGTACTAGGCTAGCTAAGCGGTATATTTACTAACTTTGAAAAGCATGTGTGCGCTCTTAAGATCATCACTTTACTGAATGCAGGGTACAAAATGCAACTACAGCATAGCACGTTTGTGCTTTTCTTCACTGACCGTTGATAATTCTTTTCTTTCTAGTCAGGCGCCTTATCGTTCTATATCTCTGAAACGAGATGTGCTACAAACATGGGGTTTGGACAGTAATCCTCAGAAAAAATAGTTCTGTAACATGGGAAAAACAAAATAATTCTTTAATTGGTACTTTATAGCGCGCTTACAAATTAGCCATATGGTTAGGCAAGCGAGCCAGTATGCGTGCTTAACTGTACAACGTTGCACGCACCGCATTGGCTAGTAACCATAGAACAGCCACGCCTAGCCCTACCTTATGTTCATTCCTATTTTGTAGCTACCTTAATTGATTGTTTGCTCTTGAGTGAGTGTGTACAGTGTGTACAGTCTGTGCGCGCAGTATTGCCCGTCCTTTCTTGGTTTGCTTTAACGTATTAAAGCGCTTTTATTAATGGATGGAAGAAGCCAAACCCAAAACTAATATACAAAGGGGATCTTTGAAATCGCCAAGAAGCGATGATAGAGGGGAAAAAAGAAATAGGGAAGGTAGGTGAAGGCAAAGATGTGAAGAAGAAGAAAGAAGATAAAAAGAGCAAAGATGAGGATGTTTTAGAGAGGAAGAAAGAAGAAAAGGATTTAAAAGAGAAGGAGAAAGAGGAAACAAATGCAGTAAATAAGGATTCAACAAATAAGACGGAAAATATTGTTGGAGAAAGTCCGGAGCAGGTGATGTTGAATTTTGAAGATTTAAGTAACGAAGCAAATTCTATTTTAACAAATGATCAAAGGATGGGGACAAGATCAAAGGAGAGATTGTTATTTTTAATAGAATGCATGAGGAAGGAATTTTTTAGGGTTAATCTAGAAAAAGAAAGAGCTTTTGCAGAAGTCAAAGTATGGAAAGAGGTTAAAGCAACAATGATGGAGACACCGAAAACTTTTGCTCAGGTTACTGCCACTCCGGCGCAAACTGGCAAGCAACAACAAGTAAGGAAAGCGTTACGTAATAAAAAAAACATGTTGTTTTCATCTCAGCCAAAAATGACATGAATATTAAAGATCTACAAGAAAGAGTGACTAAGAATTTGAATACTGTTAAGAATAAAATAAGAATTTGTAGTTTGAGACCAGCGGGCAAAAATGTACTAATTGAAACAGAAACAAAAGAAGATATTGAGAAAGTTATAAACTGTAAAGAGTTATTGGAAAAAGAATTGAAGATTGAAGAGCCGAAGTAAAGAAATTCACAAGTTATCTTGTATAATGTTTTGAAAGGTGTATCAGATGAGGAGTTACAAGAAAATATTTATGAACAAAACTTCACAGACGAGATGACGAAAGAAGAGTTCAGTGAACAGTTTGTTTTAAGATTTAAGACTGGTCCGAGAAATAGAGCTACAGTTCATCATGTGGCCGAAGTTTCACCAATATTGTGGAAAAATCTCATTCAATCAGGAAGAATATATGCAGGTTTTCAAGCGGTAGCAGTAAAGAATTTCATCTCTGTACCGAAATGTTTGAATTGCTATAATTATGGTCATGTCAAGAAATCCTGTAGGGAAAATAATAAAGTGTGTGGAAAATGCGGAGAAATTGGACATCTGAGGAATGAATGTGAGAAAGGAGAAGAATGTGGTATTCCTTGCAAGAGGAGAGGCAAGATTTGCGGAGGCAAGGGGAATTGTTCAACTTATAATATGATGTTAGAAAGATCTGTTTCCCGAATTGATTATGGTCAACAGTGAAGAAAATATTAACTTACCAATAAAGAAGAATAAGAAGAGGAATACAAGAAGGAATGTTGAAATAAATTATGATGAAATAATATATGAAAAATTAGGCGAAGAAGAGGAAAGAAAGGAGAATGTTCAAGTTGTAGACGAAGTTGAAAAAGTTGAGTTTGTGTTTGAGAAGGATAGAGAACAGGGAGAATGGTCGTTAATAAATCACAAGGATACGAAAGAAAAGACCGAAGAGTTTAATATTAAGGAAATTTATAATGATTTTGAAAAAACGTTGAAGTTAAGTAGATTAGAAGAACCCAAGACACTAATTGCGGCATTAAGATATATTACAAGAAGAGCTCATGAAAATGGCGATAAAATTATGATTCCAGTTCCAAATGCAGTTGAAAGGAAAAATCTACCAACAGATCTAGAAGAATTAATGTTGTTGTTAAATATTGCTTTTGAGAGAAGGGGAGAGGTATTAGATCTAGAAGAATTATATAATGATCTTGTTCTATGTTATGGTCGAGCTGTATTTGATTCAGCAGCAAGCTGGCCACATTGTTATGCACAAATTAGACATTCAGGATTAAATAGATCGGAGATTGTTAAAAAAGATGTCGTAAAGGATAATGTAGTAAAAACAGCGAATTTTAATCCTAGCTTTAAGCCAGAAACAACATTTTATAAGACCAATGCACAAAAAATTCCAAATAAATCTAATAAATCGGAAAATATTATAGCAACATGTTTATCAGCTGTAAACACAAATAAATCTATAACTTCTAAACAAAATAAATATAAAATAGCCCAAGTAAATAAATTTAAGGACAATGTAAGAAGTTTCAATCATAATATGGCAAATGAAGTAAATGGAAATAGAGAGAATTTCGCAAAAGTAAGAAGAGATGTATTTGGTGGATTAAATTTAGGAAGTAACTCATGGAGGAAAGCTTAAGAATTGCACAGATAAATGGGCAAAGAAGTAAATTGGTTATGGCGGAAATAAGAAAAATTGCAGAAGAATTAAAATTAGATATTATCTGTATTCAAGAACCGTATGTGGTAAATTCCAAAATTCCATATACGCCGTTAAGATCCCGACAAATCTTATCTCAAGAAAAGGCAATGGCAGCAATAGTAATTTTCAAGCAAGATTTGCAAATAGCAAACATAGCGCAATTTCTGGATACGCATGTTAATTGCATTGAAGTTATAACAAAGTATGGAAGTTTTATATTGGCAAATTATTATTTTCAATATAGTTTGGATATTGAACCCTTTCTATATAAATTACAAAATATTCACAATAAATTCAGAAATAAAGAAATCATGCATGTATGTGATTGTAATGCAAAATCAACTTGGTGGTTCAGTAAAAGACCAGATGAAAGAGGGGAGAAACTGGAAGAACATATCTCGGAATTAAATTTATATGTAATAAATAAAGATGGTAATCCACCAACTTTTCAAAATAGAGCAGGTGCTGAAGAAAATATAGATATTACTTTAGCGTCAGCAACAGCGGAGAAGAAGATTAGAAATTGGTGGGTCACACAGGGTCAGACCACAGGTGATCATAATTTGATTTATTTTGATTATATATTGAATGGGGAAGTAATTCAAGAAGAACATGAAATAGAATTACTTTATAGTTATAAAAGAACAAATTGGGATAAGATGAAACAAGTATTTAAGGATTTAAATTTACAGTATACGGGAATATCAGTGGATTTGGATGCAATAAATTTAACACAAGCAATAAAGGTAGCAGTATCAAAATCCGTTCCAAAGATAACAATTTCTAATAATAAGGATAAAATAAAATGGACAGATAGATTGCAGAAGCTGAGATCGTTAGCAAGGAAATTAAGAAGAATATATCAAAAATCAAACATACATACGGAAAGAGAAGAGAACTTAAAGAATTATAGGGAGGCCAAACAAAAGTATAAACAATTATTAGAAGACACCAGAAAACAACATTGGGAACAGTTCGTTGAAAATAATTTAAAACAAGATGTCTGGGGACAACCGTATAAAATTATTATGGATAAAATTAAGAAGCCAGAAATCTTAACCACATTAGATAAGGGTAATGGAGAGATGACAGAAAGCGGGAAAGAATCGGTGGAATTGTTATTACATACGTTATTGCCAGATGATAAAGAGGAAGAAGATGATATTCATGTTGAAAAAAGAAACCAGATGATGTTGCAGTATACAGGAAATCCTGTTTATCCCTTTGATATTACAGAAATAAAATTAATTCTGCAGAAGTTAAAAAAGAAGAAGGCACCTGGTCCAGATGGTATTATAAATGAAGTCTTGTATAATCTACGAGAAGAAATTGTCTTGTTTTTGTGTTTCTTGTTTAATGACTGTTTGGCAAGAGGGAGATTTCCAAACTTGTGGAAGGAGGCAAAGGTTGTAATTTTGTGCAAAGGAGCAGATAAGGACAGAACGCAACCAAAATCTTTCAGACCAGTATGTTTATTAAATGCTATTGGCAAGATCTTTGAACAGTTAATATATAAAAGAATAATGGAAAATAGGTTGATGCTGGGTATGAATAATAAACAATTTGGTTTCAGAAAGGGATATTCAACTGAGGATGCAATATTAAAAATTCAAGAAACAGTGTCAAAAAGCCAAAAGAATTATGTAGTTGGATTATTTGTGGACATATCGGGCGCTTTTGATAATTTATGGTGGCCGTATTTTTTCGGCATTTTAAAAGACAAGAAATATTCAAGTACTATTTATAATTTATTAAAGGATTATTGTTCCAATAGAGAAGTATTCATTGGTGGATCAAATTTTGAAACTAGGAAGAAGATAACCAAGGGTTGCCCTCAGGGTTCTATCTTGGGGCCCCTTTTTTGGGATATTCTATCAGAAGATTTATTAGAACTACTGGAAAGAGATCATAAGGTTTTGGATGTAATAGCGTATGCTGATGACATAGTCATAATGATGGATGGACAGAGCAGACTAGAGCTAGAAAACAAAGCAAGAGAAGTTACAAATACATTATCAAATTGGTGTTTCAGAACAAAACTCAAAATTGCACCAAACAAATCAAATTATGTGCTTTTTAAGGGAAATTTAAAGCGGGATCCTACAGTGAAGATAAATAATCAGAACATTAAACGGGAAAAAGAGATGAGATATTTGGGTATCATGATAGATGAAAAATTTCATTTCAGAAAACACACGGAGTATATTAGGCAGAAAACAGAGAAAATAATGCTAAAGTTAGCAAGAATAACCAATTTAAATTTTGTACTTCCATTGCGTAACATACAGATATATCATAACACCATTTTTGCTTCAATTATGACGTATGCGGCAGCAGTTTGGGCAGAAAGGATGGATGATGTGCAAATAAGAAGACTGTTGAGAAGAACGCAAAGAAAAGTATTATTACGTCTGACTGGAGCTGTAAAAACAACACCAACTATGGCATTGCTAGTAACAACGGCCATTTGGCCGATTGATTTATTAATAAGAGTGAAGGGCGCAAAATTTTGGGCGAAAAAAGGAAACTTAGAAAAAGTTTATAATATAACTGGAGTCAGAACAAACAAATCTTGGGTGATTAAAAATAGTTTAAAAGATAAATGGCAAAATGAATGGACAGAAAGTCTAGAAGGTAGAAGAGTGTTTGAAGTTTTTCAGAACGTCAAAGAGAGATTAAAATTGACTTTTATTCAACCAACAAAGGGATTTATACATTATATAACAGGACACGAACCTTATAAGACCTATTGGAAGACAATCAATAAAACTGAAAATGATATATGTGAATTATGCAACAAACAAGATAATCCTGAACATGTAGTATTTGAATGTGGAAGATATGCAATTCACCAACAAGAAGAGAGGCATGCGCTAGCAGGATATATCGTATATGACATAATTCGAGATCAACAATTGGTAAATAAATTACAAGTTTTGACTAACTTTGTAAGTAAGAAAGCATGGGAGGTAAAAATATTCAAAGGAGAAAGAGTTGATAATAGGCGAAGAATAGTACAAGATCCAAGAAGGAGTTCTAGAATACAAAATAGGATAAGACGGGAAGAATTATTGAATAATCTAACAATGGAGTTGACTGCATGGGCGGCGGAGGGAGAGAGTGATGGCAGAGGCCATGGTGGACTACAGAATTAATAGATTTAGATGTAGATTTAGGAAATAAGGATTTTGTAATTTTTATAGTTGTTTTCTTTTGTTTATTGCTTTTTTGTGTTTATTTCTGTTATTTTATTTCATTTTATTTTTGTAGAGTAGTTTTCTGAGAGATTTGTATAATTATAACATTTGTAAGGACTTTATGGAAAAATAAAGAGAAAATTTGGATATATGCCCCGGTATAGTTGTCTAGGTGCCGGGGTAGAATATTCAGATTTTATTTATTTATTTATTTATTTATTTATTTATTTATTTATTTATTTATTTATTTATTTATTTATTTATTTATTTATTTATTTATTTATTTATTTATTTATTTATTTATTTATTTATTTATTTATTTATTTATTTATTTATTTATTTATTTATTTATTTATTTATTTATTTATTTATTTATTTATTTATTTATTTATTTATTTATTTATTTATTTATTTATTTATTTATTTATTTATTTATTTATTTATTTATTTATTTATTTATTTATTTATTTATTTATTTATTTATTTATTTATTTATTTATTTATTTATTTATTTATTTATTTATTTATTTATTTGTTTGTTTGTTTGTTTGTTTGTTTGTTTGTTTGTTTGTTTATTTGTTGGTTTGTTTGTTTGTTTGTTTGTTTGTTTCTTTATTTATTTATTTATTTATTTATTTATTTATTTATTTATTTATTTATTTATTTATTTATTTATTTATTTATTTATTTATTTATTTATTTATTTATTTATTTATTTATTTATTTATTTATTTATTTATTTATTTATTTATTTATTTATTTATTTATTTATTTATTTATTTATTTATTTATTTATTTATTTATTTATTTATTTATTTATTTATTTATTTATTTATTTATTTATTTATTTATTTATTTATTTATTTATTTATTTATTTATTTATTTATTTATTTATTTATTTATTTATTTATTTATTTATTTATTTATTTATTTATTATTTATTTATTTATTCTTGATGTTGGTACTATGAAGTTAGTTCATCACCAGTGCCTCTGTCAAACAACTATGGAAACATGAGTGGAAGGGGTGGATGTCAACAGTTTCAAAGTCATGTTGGAAAAATGGGACTTGCATCTTACCTTTCTAGCATTTATATTTAGAACATCTCTCGTGTATGTCTTGTAATGTTGCAATCTCAGCATGTATAGTAGTTGGTCACTCAAATAACACTGGACAGCATCCAAAAAAGTCATGGAAACAAAAGGAGCTGTTTCTGAGTAATTTGGTACTGGTAATGACAAATATGACAGCAAAAATGGTTGTAGTGTTCTGGTTTCATTGTATGTAGGGTATTTAAATTATAGTCGAATCCACAGGCGACCTCTATCTACTGCACAAGGTGGCCAGCAATTGCAGGGGAACTAACCGGCAGAGACGACCTAGAATCCTTATCTTATAATCAGAGTTAGGACTTTTAGGACCCCGCGGGAGAACACAGTTAAATGATGCGCGACTTAATACAACCTCCTACGTCATGCGTCAAAATGCTCAGGGCCATACCAACACTGCACGCGCTGCCATTAGTGGCAGAGTGGCGGGTTTTGGAGACAGTGATTTGTTCGCTGATAGTAAAGAACACAAATATCAGAAGAACGTAAACACACGATGGATGAAGGATTAGCAAGAGGTAACATTTTCCCACGTGAAAATATCCAATCTAAGATATGTTATGTAGATATTAAGGGCACTAAACCCAAATAACTGAAACAGCACTGCAACACTAAGAACCATCAAGCAAGTATTTTAGCAAGAATAGAGGTCGAGGAACAATCAGTGCCAACTGTAACTTCAGCAACTCAGTCCTAATTTTTCAGGACCTGTGTAAGATGCACAAGTAGATGCACATAGTAGAAAATACGCATTTTAAGTACTTAATACAAAAGTATTGATTTGATTTGATTTATTGATTCATCCATTAAAACATGTACATGTTATAGGACACGTCAAATTAAAAACTAAGTACAATATTTATAATGAAGGTAGCTAACTAAATATTTACAAATTTAAAAATTCATCCACGCTGTAGAAGCTATTGGCTCTAAGGAAGTTTAATAACAATTTCTTTAATTGATGTTGTGGGTCAATCTTTTTTATAGATTCAGGTAGCTTATTGTAAAGATGTAAGCTAGCATATGTGAAACTGTTTTCATACATCTTTGTTTTGTGTGACTTCACAAATAAATTATTCTTTGTTCTAGTGCTGTGTTTATGAATTTCAGAAGTTGTTTTGAATAAACTTAGGCTTGCTTTCATATGTACAAGAGTTTTATATATGTATATACTTGGCAGTGGTAAGATACCTAATTTACTGAAGTATGGCTTTCAACTAGTTGTGCTTGAGAGATCTGCTATGATTCTAATTATTTTCTTTTGGTATCTGAATACTTTTATACTGTCTTTAGAATTTCCCCAAAAAATTATACCATATGCCAAAAAACCGTTTATATATGAAAAGTACACTACTCTCCGAACTTTCAAGCTCGACATGCCTGTAATTGCCCTGATTAAGAAACACATTTTACTAAGTTTTTTCGTCAATATCTCTATGTGAGCTTCCCAACTTAAATTTTCATCTAGTATTAGTCCCAGAAATTTGATAGTTTTTACATAATGTATTTGGTCTTGTCCCAGTATTAATTTTGGATACAATTGACTTCCACTAATTTTATTATAGAAGCTTAGGGCTGCTATTTTATTCTTACTCAATATTAACATATTGGCACTAAACCATTTTTAATACATTTTAGACTATTTTCAGTATGTACATCTGCCCCTTCCTTACTGAACGATATCCTCCTTCTCAATCAGCTTTACTTAAACAAGATTTACCACTATGTTATAATGATGTCATATCACAAATACGAAAAAGAATGGGCGAAAATTAAGTGTGGATTTCTATTGATGAAACCGACGATGCTGTTGACAGGTGTGTTACAAATGTCGTCGTGGGAATGCTATTGCCTGACAAACCAGGAGCATCATTTTTAACATAAGAAATTAGTGCCAGGTTGAACCTTGTAACAATTGGAGACATATTTAAAATAAGCATGATGCTGTTATATCCAGAAGGAATAAATGTAGATAATGTACTCCTTTTCATCAAAGATGCTGTAAGTGATATGATAAAAGCAGGCAAGGTGCTTCAAAACATGTCTCCTAACATGTTGCATTTGATCTACATATTTGGTGCAAGGGCTCCATCGTGTAGCCGAGGAAATTTGCAGAAGTTACAGTGATGTAGACAGTTTCATTGCACATGTAAACACACACACACACACACACACACATATATATATATATATATATATATATTTGAAAGCTCCAAACCGTAAGCGTTAATTTAAAGAAATGGAGCCTAACATCCCTTTACCTTCTTAGCAGGTTACAGCTTGCTGGGGCACCTGGCTAAATGCCGCTATTTATTATGCGGATCATTACGACATAGTTGCTGAAATTCTTATTGTGTTAGATAATGAGCATAGTTCTGCAGTACAAGCCGCTCAGTCCCTCATTTCAAGCAAATTACAAGAAGATTTACAGTTTTTCAGACCTGTCCAAAACCATTGTTCAGCTAGAAAAGAGGTAATAAAATGCCTCATGCCACAGGGCTCACAGAAGAACTAGCTCAACAGATAGACTCAGCAGCTGCTGGACCTGTTTCATAGATGAAATAAAAAAGAAAATGAAAACCGTCCTTGAGAAAACCCCAGGCTATTTTAAAAGGGTGAGGATTAAAAACAATTTGCTAGCGTATAAGGTAAAAGCACTTACAAGGCAAAATGAACTGCTGTTAGATGGCGTCAACATGAAAAATTCAATGCCATGGCTGGGATTTGAGCCACGGATCTCCTGGTTTCTATCCAGTCGCTCTAACCCATTGAGCTACCATGGCCAACGTACCCTCCTGACATTAAATTCTCCATTTGACTCGTATATTTCCCCGGTAGAGCACTAGGGGCTCTCGCATTCAAGGTACAGCATTTGCGGTGACTTACTATTGTAAACACTTGAATCACACGGTCCATCATTTAACTCTTATTATTTAAGGTAATTGATGGAAATTAATCATTTCTTCACACTAGCCGTATATAGGTTAAGGTTTTTGATGAATAGAGTCAACATGAAAAATTCAATATTCATATAGTTGGCTATTGTGAAGAAATGCTTAATTTCCATCAATTAACTAAAATAATAAGAGTTAAATGATGAAGCCTAGGACTCAAGTACTTATGATGGTAAGTCGCTACAATAATGTATCTCGAATATGAGAGTCCCTAGTTCTCTACTGGGGAAATATACGAGTCAAATGGAGAATTTAATGTCAGGACGGCACTTTGGCCATGCTAGCTCAGTGGGTAAGAGCAACTGGACGGAAATCAGGAGATCCATAGTTCAAATCCCGGCTATGGCATTGTATTTTTCATGTTGACTCCATCTGTCAACAGCATTTTTTCTAGTAAGCAGGTATGGGGACTGAAAAGATAAATTATCAAACAGTTGATGGTATTAAATTGTTTGTTTCCTGGCAATATAGGGCTTTTGAGGCCTAACAGAGTTGTAGGAAAATGCATGTGTGTGTGTGTAGTGTGTTACTTAAAAGAAGTTTGGGTTTGGCACTATTATAATTGTCGCATCGTAAGTTGGTGACTGGCGTTTTGCCTCCACGTGCTATTCAGCTGCGAAAATAAGGAGAGGGGATAAACACGTCACTGACACGTCATTGCGGTCACCTAGCAACCAACAATCCACCAATCAAAAGTAAACTGTTGTCATAGCAACCCGGCACGCTTATCCTACTGTGACTTTTCCTCCAGCTGGGTCTGCTGATACTCTGTCTCGGGTATCAGCCACTCTGGATGTGACCTTAGCAGCCTGGATCCCGGTGATCTGGTCGCCTAGTAGATTGCTCTATGAGTTGACTATTCTTTGACCTGGCTAGTCATTAGAGCTGAGACCACGCTATCTACAGGGTATGCGTGAGATAGGTTGACGAAATAAAAACAACACAGTTCATAGTATCAGCTTTACTATTCAGTTCGTTTCGTGCTTACAGTTCACCAGGAGTTGCCGCCGCGTTCAGATCGAATTACTCTAGATTTCCACTATCACGTTAAAACTATACTGAATTGCTGAAATCTATCGCGATGGAATAAATTACTAACACTATTTTGAAAGTATACTTCGCCGCTTAATTCACTGCTGGGAGATCTTGTTCACTTAATAAGATTCTCATTACTGATTGTACTTCTCGGCGCAATCCGACGTTTGTGTCCCCGGCAGGCAAAACACGTCTACACGGTATCACGTCTCAGACTAGAAGACCGACGCTAAAACCTAATATTCCTTACCAAAACAGATATAGCCTCGCCTACAGCTGGATTTCTCTAAAAAAACTCTAGTTAGCGAGCTACAACCACGCGGACATTTCCCCAAAATACTGGTTTGGGCCAGGTTTGGACCGGTCTACTAATGACCCAGGTAGCGACCCTCCCGTGACCACAGCCTTTCGACGGAACATTTTCATCCATATAGATCAGCAACTTTATTACTTAGCTCTGGGTTAAAATACTTATTCGCATTCTAGTAATTGAATTTAAATGCTGTTGCTTCGTTTCATGAACTTATCCATCTGTAATATTCATTATCTTAAATTCTTTCACCTTACTCCCTCAATATAATTTAATTATCATTTTATTCATTGTTAAAATCGTATTCAATCATACGGCTGATAAATACGGCATCAAACTGCCCCCGTTTCATTATTTAATTATCCGATAATTTAAGAATGGAACGTCCTTGCCCGAATAACATTACTATTATTATCAACAACTCTACACGTCGGGAACTCTGGTTCACTTTACAATTTTCTTTGCATTTCAGCTGCGTTACATACAATCATAGTGACAAAATTTATAATACTAGTACATAATTTCTTTTTGTTTTCAACACTTCACGTTATAAACATCTGAAATAATCCAATACATATTAGTTTACCATACGCTATATACACTCCACTTCTGAAAGCTTTACATTTTCTTGCGTCATACAACGAACGTTTACATCGTATAAGTTATGAACTACGTAAAACTTAACCTAGTTTACAAAATCTGTTTGTCTTCTGTTTCTATATAAAGGTGTAATTTTCCTAAAGTCCTTGCACCTTCTTGGATTTGTAAATTGTTTTGGTACTCAGTTTTGTTGCTTTGAGTTGGTTATTTTCATAGGATTCACTGCACTTCCACTTCACTTTAAAGTCTTAAAAGAACTTATCGCCACAAGTTTTTTTCTTCACAATTTCGATATTTTGTGATTGGATACCATTAAGATTATATATATTTGTTCGTCTGAATTCATTTTCATTGAGTTGTATACATTTTCATCTATACCTTATCCTATATGCCTCTGCATGATTATTTGTTTATGTCCGGTACGGACGGAGAAGTTGTTTGTGCCACCTACCCATGAGTTTTCTATTTACCGCATCTACTATTTCAAATGTATGTTCCCCAAATTTTTGAATAATTTCCCCAGGACCTTTATATAGTAACTCCATGCGCTTGTTTCTGTTCTTCAAGACGCAGGACAACTTGTGATCTTTAATTAATACTAGATCACCTATATCTGGGTTCCATTTGTGCCTTCTTCGTTTTCTCTTCGATTTCCTCTTTTCGGCCTTCTCCTTTATTCTGTCGAAAGCTAATTTAGCTCTTTGTTCTTCACTTAGGGTTTCATATTCAGTACTTACTTTTTTTCAATTTCCTTAAGGATGGGCTCGGGTTCTTCGTTTAACATAAGTGTTACGGGTGCAAATCCTGTAGTCACATTAATGGTGTTATTTATTATCTTTTCAATGACTGGACAGTATCTTACCCAATCTTTGTGATTCTTATGTGTCAGTATCCTGAAATAGATCCCAATATCGCGTAGTACTCGTTCCGTCGGGTTTCCTGATGGAAAATAGGATGAGCAATAATATAATTTTATTCCGTGATCTGTGAGGGTTCCTTTAAAGCATTTACTCCGATGGACGGTCGCATTATCAGACAAGACCGCTTTTACTGGTCCGTATTTCGGCATATAATCATTCACTATCTCCCCTACACAAGTCCTGCTGCTTATGTTTCTTACGGGGTATATTTTTACATATTTGGTGAAGACATCATGAAGTACAAAAATGTATCGGCACCCAAATTGACCTCGAGGTAATTCTCCGTGAGCGTCCACTGTGACTGGCGCATTCTTTTCATCTCTTAAAATCGCTTGAGGTTCTCTATCGAATTTCACATTGAATGGTTTCGCTCGTTGGCACATGTCGCAAGTTGAACATATTTTCCGTACTTTTCTGGCTAAGCGTTTTATGTAGCAGTGTTCACTTATTACCAAATTTAGTTTCTCACTGCCGGTATGTGCTAAGGCTTTGTGATATGCGGTAATTAACCGGTTTTCGATCCCTTTCGGAATCAGGATTTCCACTTCGGTTCTGTCCGTCCGTGGAACTTGTAAATTTTTCCGTTGTATATTCCAATTTTCTCCTTTAATTCTGCTGTGATCGGTGACGCCTTTTCTCGAAGTTTCTGCAATTCTTCGTCTTCTTCCTGGAGTTTCGCCAAGTTTCTCAATTCTTTCGTAAGTGATCTTCCTTCCATTGTGTCTAGGTACAAGATCGTGACATCGTGTTTGTGGTCGTCGATCGTGTCTGGTATTGGGTAGTTTGTCTTCATTCTGGATAGCAGGTCGCTGAAGATATTATGTCTCCCCGGAACATGACGGATTTCTATATGGTGTGACGTAATCTCGTGCACGTATCTCGATATTCTGGTACTGGTTAGCTTGCAAGAGTTCATAAAGGCCAGACTCACATGATCGGTATACACAATGATGGGGTTGTTGTAAACATATTGTCGGAATTTCACCAAGGCAAAATAAATCGCAGCTATTTCTTTCTCAGTCGTGCACGCTCGTGCTTCAATTTTGGATATTCCTCTGGAGGCTACTGCTATTAAGTGGTCCGTTCCATCTTCATCCCTTTGGGTCATTATCGCTCCGTATCCCAATCCCGACGCGTCTGTGAAAATAATGAACGGCAGATTTTCCCAGGGTTTTTCCAGCAAAATGGAAGCTGCGAGTAATCTTTTACCACTCCGAAAGGCCTCTTCTTCATTTTGCGTCCATCGCCATTTTTCATCTTTCTTCAACAACTGTCTCAAAGGGGCTACGACAGTTGCGAAGTCGAGAATGAATCTGGATTGATAATTGAGGATTCCGAGGAATCGACGTAACTGCTTTATATTCTTCGGAGCCGGAATTTTATTTATGCTGTCTATCCGTTCCGGATTTGGTCTAATACCTTCCTGGGAGATGACATATCCTAGGAACTCGGTTTGTTTGACGAAGAAGGCAGTTTTACTTGGTTTAATTGTCATGTTGGCAGCTTTTAACCGGTTTAAAACGTAATCAAGGTGCTTCAGATGTTCACCAATTTCTGACGAAAATATGACAAAGTCGTGCACATATTGAGCCACGAATTTCTTTATGGTTTCTCCAAAAATAGCATACAATGCTCTCAACAATGCGCCTCCGCTTGTGTTCATTCCAAATGCGCAGACGGTAAACTGGTAAAGAATTCCAGAATGTAAAAATGCAGCAAATTTTCTCAATTCTCTCTTAAGTTGAATCTGCCAGAAGGAGGCGGTCAGATCTAAGGTAGAGAAGAATTTTCCTTTGTGCAACTTGCTCAGCGTTGCATCCACGCTCTCGGGTCTAAATCTGTCTGGTTTACAATGCTTGTTTAGCTTTCTTGCGTCTAGTGTTACTCTAATTTTCCCACTAGCTTTGCTTACTATGCACAGGGGGTTCACGTATATGGAGTCTGAAATTTCGATAACCCCGTCTTCTAGCATGTCTTCTATCACTTTATCGATTTCTTCCCGAATAGCGGATGGTATGGGTCTCGCTTTATGTGTAAACGGCTCTATGGGCGTCATTTCGAAAGAGTGAATATATTTCGTGCATCTTCCTGGTTTATCCGAAAATACCTCCTGGTGTTGTACTAAACTTCTAAATAATTCTTCTTTCTGCGCTGTATTCAGGTAGTTAGCCTGACTGACTTTTTCTCTGAACAAATCTTCCAAGTTTTCGTAGTTTTCCGCCTTGCGGTACAAATTTGTAGTCTCATAATTCCAATTCCTGGCGGGATTTTCTCGGGGTTCAGCTTCCACATATTCCCTAATCGTTCCAACATCTTCATCATACATCTCATTGTTACTCGATTCGGCAGCATATTCTTCGACGTTTATTTCGCCAAGCTCCATTGCTCCAATTTTTATGTACTGAACAAAGAATACGTCTCCCCGGATTTCATCTTCACGTTCATCTCGTACAACTTCCTCTGAACCGCTATCGTCGACAAATGGCACCACTACTGTTTCTTGCCCTGTTTCTAACTTGACAAATCTATTCTCGAAATTAACAATGGCTTTCCATTCATACAGGCAATCACATCCTATAATTATGTCGGTAACGAGTCTCGGTACGACCAGGAACAAAACCTCAGTAATTCTACCATTTATTTCTACGTTAAGCATGACTTGAAATTTCACTCTTTCTTTCCTCTTCCCTACAGCTAGTGAACAAAATATACCGCTTACTGGTAAAGACATTATCTTCAAACCCCGGTTGATTAGTTCTTCAAAAAACTTTTGCGAGCACACTGTACTGTTAGCTCCAGTGTCTATTATTGCAGTGTCCGGAATTCCCTTAATGGCAACTGCTATTCGTGGTGGTTCGAACACTTTGTCACTCTCTTCACTTCTGTTCCTCAGATTGGTTTCCCTCTGTAACATCATTTGCCCTCTGACGATCTTATTTTTCGCATACAGATCACATAGTTTCCTCCCAGTCTTCACTGAAGGCGCGTTTGACTGGGTACATAGTTTCCCTGAGTCTTGCTGTAAGCTCCAGTTCTCGTTGCATTCTTTCCTTCCAAATTTGCTTCCTGAGAAGGATGGCCGCGGTTTTCGAACACTTGCCTGGTTACTTGTAGGGCTTCGGCCCTTTCTCCATTTGCCGGCGAATTTCTACCGCTCCTGCTCCTTTCTCCGTGCAGCGGCGACTTTGGCCTAAATTCTGGAATGTTGTCGACCCTCCAGTAACCATTTCCCGTGCTCCGTTCTCCCTGCCTGGGTGACCTCGGCCTAACTTCTGTTACATTGTTGACTTTCCAGTAGTCATTTCCTGAATGCCTTCTTTTTCTCTCGTTCCATCCTCCTCGGTTCCTTTCATGTCTCGCCGCGTTTACGTAATTTACTTGTACATTTCTGTTTCGGTCGTGCCCGTTGCGGTTCCTCTGGTTGCGGTCAAAATTATTTCGGCCTCGGTTCTCCACTGCGAATTTCCTCCTCTGGGTGCGGGACCTCGGTATCTATCTCGGACATCCTGGTTTTGATTGTAATTGATATGTGCCCCTTGCCCGAAATTATTTGAAATTTCCCTTTCGTTGCTCGCTCCAGGCCTAGCGAAACTTTCATTTTTACTCTTTGATTTGTTTGTCTCCAATGCCAACAGCAAATCGATCATGGTGGCGACGTTTGCGGGTTTAGCTATAATTAAATAGTTCTGGAGTGCCTCTGGGAAGTGTGTCGTGATAATGGCGATTAATTCTTGCTCACTCATGGGTGGATCCAGCATTTTAGATTTCCTAGCAAGTTTCGTGAAATAATTAACCATCGACTGATCAGTTCTTGGGTCTTACTTTCCACTACTCAGTTATAATCTTATGCTAGACTGCCTGTTATGTCCCCAGTATCTGTTCATAAATAACCTTTCAAAGGTCCTGAAGTTATTATCGTTTCCCATTGATACCTCTAACCAGTTAGCTGCATTTCCCTTAAGGCATTTCCTAACAATTGTCATGCAATACTGTTCAGGAATACACTTTACAGAAAAATATTCATGCAGACTCCTCATAAAATCCTTAGAATTATCAGAATCCTCATCTTCAAACACAGGTGGCACAATTTCATTTAAGATGTGGTTTGGCCATTGCATTTGACCACCACTCCTTTCAACATGTACATTATTACCTCTGGGTTCATAATTGGAGGTACTTGGACCCATATTAAGCATTGAAATGTCGGCTGAGGCACTTTGTCTCGCTTCGTTTCGTGCAGAGCTTTCACTTATCTGACTAGCAATAGAATTAGGTTCAGTTACACACAACCTAAAATTTTCTAATGTTTCCTTCATTCCATTAATTTCTGTAGCTACCTCTTTCATTTGTTCATTTATTTCGTCTACACCCCTACCTTGCCTTCTAATTTCCCTTTCTGCTTGTTCTAATCTACTTCTATTTTCCCCTGATTCTTTGCTAGCCGTTTCTCTAATTTGGTCTAATTCCTTGCTAATTATTTCCCTCTCTTTTTCAAATTGCTTTGCTGCGTCCTCTCGTAACTTCTTGTATTCTCTGCCTGACTTCTCACTTACTTGATTACAAACTTCGATTCTTATACTTTTTATTTCCCCACGTACCTCAGTTCTAACTTGATTGATTTCTCCTCTAACCTCTGCTTGAAAGGTTTCTAATGCTTTCTGCTGACTTTCGAGCTTCCTACCCAAATCTTGCTGTCCTGCCTCTAATTTTTGACTAGTACTTTCTAATTTCTGACTATTACTTTCTAGTTTCTGGTTAGTACTTTCTAATTTCTGACTTAATTCTAGGTTATTACTTTCTAACCTCTGAGCTAATTCTTGGTTGGTACTTTCTAATCTCTGACATAATTCCTGGTTATTACTTTCTAATTTCTGGTTCGTACTTTCTAATTTCTGGTTCGTACTTTCTAATTTCTGGTTCGTACTTTCTAATTTCTGACTTAATTCTAGGTTATTACTTTCTAACTTCTCCATTATCGCTTTTATCATGGCTACCATACTCATATTCGTTTCTGAGTCATTTACATCTACTCCCTGGCTACTATTAGTTGTTTCCTTAGCTACACTAACCTGTACAATTCGATTGTTACTACTACATTCTGTATCCCTTCCTACGTTATTTTCTAGACCCTGAGCATTATTACTTTCCATTGTCTTTTCTAATCTATTCTGTATATTCTGAGCACTTTCCCCTATTTCTGCTACTTTCTCTTTAACAATTTGTATGGTACTCCCCTGCACGTCCATGCTTTGTGAATTTGACCGACCTTTCACCTTTCCGTTTCTTAAAATACTCTCCATCAGTTCATTGTAACAACGACAACAACACTAAAATGTTACACTCAGTACCTTTGGTTTTCTGCTGGAGCTTCCGACGATCCTGATGCTGGTTGCTTTTTCCGTCTCTCGAAGCGCCACGTTGGTTCGCCAAGTTTGTAGCCTTTTCCTCCAGCTGGGTCTGCTGATACTCTGTCTCGGGTATCAGCCACTCTGTATGTGACCTTAGCAGCCTTCATCCCGGTGATCTGGTCGCCTAGTAGATTGCTCTATGAGTTGACTATTCTTTGCCCTGGCTAGTCATTAGAGCTGAGACCACGCTATCTCCAGGGTATGCGTGAGATAGGTAGACGAAATAAAAACAACACAGTTCATAGTATCAGCTTTACTATTCAGTTCGTTTCGTGCTTACAGTTCACCAGGAGTTGCCGCCGCGTTCAGATCGAATTACTCTAGATTTCCACTATCACGCTAAAATTATACTGAATTGCTGAAATCTATCGCGATGGAATAAATTACTAACACTGTTTTGAAAGTATACTTCGCCGCTTAATTCACTGCTGGGAGATCTTGTTCACTTAATAAGATTCTCATTACTGATTGTACTTCTCGGCGCAATCCCACGTTTGTGTCCCCGGCAGGCAAAACACGTCTACACGGTATCACGTCTCAGACTAGAAGACCGACGCTAAAACCTAATATTCCTTACCAAAACAGATATAGCCTCGCCTCCAGCTGGATTTCTCTGAAAAACTCTAGTTATCGAGCTAGTACCACGCGGACATTTCCCGGAAATACTGGTTTGGGCCAGGTTTGGACCGGTCTACTAATGACCCAGGTAGCGACCCTCCCGTGACCACAGCCTTTCGACGGAACATTTTCATCCATATAGATCAGCAACTTTATTACTTAGCTCTGGGTTAAAATACTTATTCGCATTCTAGTAATTGAATTTAAATGCTGTTGCTTCGTTTCATGAACTTATCCATCTGTAATATTCATTATCTTAAATTCTTTCACCTTACTCCCTCATTATAATTTAATTATCATTTTATTCATTGTTAAAATCGTATTCAATCATACGGCTGATAAATACGGCATCACTACGTTGCGAACTCTATCGCATTACAGCACGTGCTTTATGCATGATGCTAGTCTATCGGCATGTTGAGGTTTGTAATAAGCAGACACTGCTATTATTGTTGCTTCGCTTATGAATCAGCGGTATTACAATATCGTCGTCGTTCGTTGCCCTTTAGTATGAAAAGGTATGCGTTGTTGGAAGGGAAAAAGTGTGGATTTAGTTTCAAGGAATATCTTGTGACGTTTTCTGGGTTAATGACCAGTTTAATGACCAACCCTTCTTACCTGCCTTTGTCCGGTCCAGTTCTAATATGAATAACCCTTATGGTACTTAGGGTATTTCTCCCTGTCATCACTACCAAACTAAGAGTGTACTGCTTCAAGCAGTGAAAGTTTCACAGGGTGCAAACAGCTTTAAATTTTCGCAACAAAATTCGCGTGTTTCAGTGATCAACTTTAGTGTTTCAGTGATAAATTTCAGTGTTTCAGTGTAACTTAAATATGTAGCTAATTATTGTTACCAATGGCTGACACAAACACTTGTGCTACAGAAAGAGACAGAACGAAATTATCTGTGAAGGTCACAAAAATGTTTTTGGTTACGGAATCCCAATTAAAGGACAAGTAAGGGAAATTATATGTGCGTGTTCAAGACCATTTAAAAAGTATGAATTGCTTGAACTGGTAAAAGCAAACCGCAGTTCCCAAAATATATAATTAATGAAGTTGCTGCAGAAAAAGGCCACAACATTATTAAACTTCCTCCCTACCATTGCCATTTTAATGCAATCCAGTTGATTTGGGCCCAAATAAACGTATATGTAGTGCGAAACAATACAGATTGCACTATAACATCTGTTATAAAACTAACAGAAGAAGCAATAGCAAAAATTAGTGCTAAAAATTGGGAAGATGTTGTTTGTCACACAAAAAATTTAATAGTGGCAGCATGGGAAAACAAAGGCGTTTTTTAAGAAAGTGGAAGAACTCGTAATTTCCGTAGGAGATTGCAGTAGCTTTGACGACGGCAGTGGCAACGACGACGATCAGAAAAGTAGTACCAATGACAGCAGGTACTCTGAGATTAGCGGCATATTTCCGTTGGAATAGAATGCATACCGACCCATATGCAAAAAAATTAGAATGCAAAATTCTTTGCAGGTATGGCACGTTTGTTTCTCTAAATCTTAACTGTAGCTAACCATTTATTCTTTGTTCATTCCGAAGATTTCGTATGCTGTAATTAGGTAACTGCTCACTTAAACGTGTAGACAGTCTTATCGCAGTCTTAGGATTAACCACCGATTAACACTGCAGTACGCAAATTTCTAGGAACATGTGCCTGTGCATTACGGCAACCGAATTTCCTCCTCCCCTCTACGTTGCCTAGCACGTGGAGATGAACGGTAAAGTGGCAACGGTGCTATCCCCTGTCCAACTCCTTCAACTGTCGATCACCAACTTATAATGCACCCATAAAAGATTGGTTCTAGTGGTAGCAGCATCTGTTAGCGTGAGGAGAAATTGCTGCAGCATGGTATGCCCCCCCCCAGTTAGAGTAGTTACAGCATGTTTATATGTTTTAGTTACAATTGACAGCATTTTGTAGTGCAAGTAAAATATTTCCTTAAATTTAAGGATTGTCTCGTTCCCCCCTGTCACTTGCGTCACTTTTGCAGCAACCTTATGTCATTGGCAAATGCTGTTGATTGCTCTTATTCGGAGTTCATTTATTAGTGCTGTCTAAGTCGTGTCCACGGCTGCTTATCGGCTACGGCTTAAGGAGAGCATGCTGGTATGGAGATCTCGGGTTCTTGGGAAGAGAAACAATAATAAATTATGCACTAACAACTGTTTATTCCACTCACAGTTTTATATCAAGTCCCCCGGAAAAAGAAATGTTTTCACTATTTGTGTTCGCACAGCTGGCGTTTTCCACCAACACTTCTCCCCAACTGGCTTTCAGGTTCTGACCTGCATTCCTCTCTCTAAAGGGAGCGTCTGAGTTGGGGGATGTGGTCATTAACTAACCCTCGTTTTCTGTTTGAAAAGGACTGAGGAGCATTCTTTGCATGTAGTGAAAACATTCTTTCATTGGGGCAATTTTTTACACACATGTTACATTATTTCACATACATATATATTAATGAGCTCCTTATAAATAATGCCTCATATGCCCTTATAAGGCAAACAACTAATTTTATTACGCAGTTTAAGAAATTTTGTTTGTCTTATAATCTTCCTCATCATAAATTCAGTCGAAAGAAGTTCATCATTTTCTAGTGATGATTTCTCCTTCTCAAAGCAGAACTCATTAAGTTTCCTGAAATGTTCACTATATTTACTATATATCCCATTAAACACTGGCTAACATTTTAGCCTACGAGGACTGTCTCGTAACATTACTTACACTTCACACAACTAGATTTACACAACTATTCTTACATATCACTTTTCTTACTCTGGATTTTTTATTGAATTCTATCTTGGTTCTTACAAAGCGTTTTTACAATGCTTTTGTATAAAATAGTATCAATTCGTTTATTGTTTCTAGTTACTATCACCACAGATGTGCATCATGATTGTTAATTATTTTCCACACCTTACTTTCTTTCATTCCTTTTTTTCTGATTGGCTTCTTGGTGTATGGTATTTTTTTAGTAATTCCTTATGGAATCTTCCCAAACTTTTACCACTTTTGTCTTCAATGATTTCTACGGTGTCAGTCGAAAATACCTTTGTGACCTTATATGGACCTTTAAAATATATCAATCTTTGGTTTTCCTTCTTAATTTTCCTTGAAAGTGTTTTGTTTCTTATTAAGGCTAAATCACCCTCTTGAATGTTCCATTCTATTCCTTTCTTGTTTAAATTATGTTTCAATTTTATTTTGTTTGCCCTCTTCTTAATTCTTTCAGCCGCAAACTTGCATATCTCCTCTGCCTCTATTTCAATGCTCTCCTTTACTTTTATAGGTTGAGGACCTTTAATTTCTATTGTATCGATTATCTTTCCTTTCATTATTTCCACAGGCTTAAAACCGGTCACTGGACTTGGCATTTCATTTAGGTTTCCCTCAATCTGTGGAATATATGAAAACCATTGGCTGTGGTGAGCATTACAAAGGATTCTCAAAAATATCCCAATATCTCTTATTGATCTTTCTGCTGGGTTGGCTTGTGGTCTATACCTTGAACAAAAATATTGCTTAATCCCTGCGCCTTTGATTCCTTTTGTAAATTTGTTTCCAGAAAATATTGGGGCTTTGTAAGTTAAGATAGCTCTAATTTTTCCTTCTTCCGGAATGTAGTAATTTAGCAATTTAGTAAGGCAAGCCTGGCTATTGGCCTTTTTAAGTGTCCAACATAAAGAATTTATAAAATCAGATTCGCTTGGTTCAATATTATTGTCATTTATCATTTCAGAAATGACGCTTTGAGCTTGTTCTCTTAGCACTATAGGAAGATTGTTATATTTATGCACATACGGCTTAATATTCTCAACCTGAAAAGTGTGCGAATATACGGTGCACAAACCTGGTTTCTTACTGAAAACATCTGCATTATCTTTTAGTACCTCAAATAAGTTGTTTGTTTCCTGTATGTTCAGATTATGGGTTTCAGCACATTTTTGCTGCATCAATACCAATTTGTCATTAAGGTTTTCTATTGCTGTACTGTTAGTAATGAGTGAGGTTGGTTCCATCTCAGAAACAGGTTTCACGCGTGGCTGAACACGAGAGGGTAATCACCTCTTGGGCTTTGTCAATAAACATTTTGTGGACAAACAGCTCACATTCTTCAAACTCTTTTTCTTCAGGAGTCATTTCTACAGGACACATCTTTTTTTCAACAAACTTGGTATATATTTGATCCTTATCTTTGCAAATAACAAGAACTTTATTCTAAAAATCTATTTTAGCTTTATTTTCATCCAGAAAATCACAACCAATGATCGCATCACTGTTTAGGTTGTTAACTACTAGAAACATTGTTTCAAACACACATTTTCAATCTCAACTGATAGTAAACATTGTCTTTTTATTAGTTGTGCCGATCGTCCAATAGCTACTCTGCATACTAAATTTGATGTTGGTAAGCTCATTATTTTCCTGCCTTTGTTTATTAAAGGAAGATATAATTTCTGTGAACACACACTAGCTGATGCACCAGAGTCAACACTAACTAGGTATTCTTTGTCATACAATCTAATTTGGATATATGGGGTATCAAAGTCGCCTTTCTCATTTTTGTAAACCTTAATTTCGCCAGTATCAATACTATTCCCTGCTAGAGTATTGGGGTCCATTTGCGAGTCCCTTGTGACGCCTCTGTGACCCTTGACCATTACGTCACATTTTAGTTTTCCTGCTCACGGTTTTCATCTATTTGCGGTCGGCCATTTTCAACAGGAGCTACAGTTATTTCTTGCTGGGTTCCTTGATTTCCACGACCTCTATTCCCTCTAAAGTGAAAATTTTGTCTCTGGCCTCTGTTTGAATTTTCATCTTCGGACCGATATCCCACGTTTTCATTCCTCCATTCTCGGCTACATCTTCCTGGAAAATGATTATTCTGGTTTCTCCCACGTTGCTGATTTCCGAACGGTAATTCTCATGCTACCTTAACAAAGTTGATTGTTTCCCGGCGCTCACGTCTAGGATCATTCCTGTCTGGATTATATCTAAATTGTGGCAATTGGGGTCGATATCTTTCTCTTGCAGAGTTATTATTTCTATACTGACCTCGGGATCCAGAGCTTCCATGTGACTGATATTGGTTGTGTATAGCATTTGGTATAGCGTTTGGTTTTCTAGTGCAGATACCAAATCAACAGTTTCTATTATTGTTTTAGGGTATGCGATCAGAAGATAGTTTTGTATTCTAAGAGGAAAGTGATTGGTTACCAAATTGATAAAGTCCTCTTCGGAAATTTTAGGTCTGAGGTGTTTGATGTATTTAGATTGATGCAGAATATAATCGGCCATTCTTATGTTTTCCCTGTCAGAATACTGTCCACAACTAAGCTTTGCTCGTATTTTATGTTGTTTACTTGTACTCCAAAACCGGTTTAAGAAGAGATGTTGGAACTGTTCAAAATTCGTTTCAGGCCCCATTGATATTTGTACCCAATTTAAAGTACGATTGTCTAGACATCTTCGAACTATTATCATTTTAAGTGCATCAGGCACATTTTTTACTCTGAAGTACTCTTGAAGTTGTTATTAGAAGTATACAGGACTGCCCTCATTTAGTTCAGAAAAGAAAGGTAATGGCAAATCATTTAGCACAGAGTGTGGTAATTTTGTGGAACTGGTTTGGTCAAAATACTAGTTCTATCCATTACATTGTTATAAGTGTCTGCATTGGGTACTGATGGCCCCGTAGCAACACTTGTCTGGTTTGATATAATGGAGTTTGTTCCTCCCTGATTTAAACTATCACTTAAGTTAACAGGCTGTACATGATTGTTATTAATGTTAACATGCAACATATTAACTTTAGAAACCAAACTCTCAATTGGTTTCTGAGAATTAGGAGAAGCTGAATCCTGTTTATTTATCTCAAATTCCAATTTATTATTTATAATCTTTACCTCATCTTCTAATTTCTTTAATATTTCTTGATTAGCAGAATTTAACTTGTCGTCCCAGATTTGCTCATTTTCTTTTTGTTGTTGTTCAATTTTCTTATCTAAACTAGACACATCACTACTCAAACTTATATGCACAAGCTGCATATTATCATTAGTCTTTTCAATTCGACCTTTTAACTCTGATCCCTGCCTTAGAATTTTAGAATTTAATAATTTGTCATTTTGTTCTAAATTTTTCTTAACCTGTACAATCTCTTTTGAGTTCTTTACAATTTCCTCGAATAATCTATCCTCTCGGATGGACATTTCCTTACAAATTTCACTTACAGTGCTTTTCAGCTTATCCTGATTTTCTTTAGAAATCTGTTCTACCGTCTTTTCTATTTCATAAAGTATGTTGTTTAATTGATACACTGTCTTTTGCATTTCCTCTTTGAGTTCATCCCTAATTCATTTACCTTCTTGACCCTGCATTTCTAATTTCTCATCTATTGATTTCATTTCCTGACCATTTTTCTCTAATTTCTGATCTATTGATTTCATCATTTCTATCAGTGCATGCAATTCACCATTAGACTCTTTGGTTAACGTCTGTGAATCTAAACTTTCCACCTGATAATTTCCTGTGTCATTCATACTTAATACTACATCTGGGTTAGCTACCTGCTCGGGTTCCATATCTATTTTTGTTGACAGTGTATTAACCTCTACTGATTCTACTGTTGACGTTTCTACATCTGACATTTTTCTACAAATTATTTTCTTACTTCTTAATAACATATAGAAGTTGAAAAATCTTAAATAACAAACACACTACAATTTTTATTGTTTAGATCTTACCTTTGTTTTTGTCCTTTTACTCCGCCCCTTAAGAATGATAACCATTGGTCCTAGATTTAAATGTAAAGTTACTCTGAAAACTCTGCCCCTTTCTTCCTCAAGTTCTTTCCATGTTCCATGTTGCTGATGAGAGGTGTTGTAATGCTGGTCGTCTATGATGTCCGATCCACTTTTTTCTCGTTCTAGTTAGGCATTTCCTAGGTGTCTTTTTCTGCTCTGCTCTCTTCTTTCTTCTCGCACTAATTCATCAACACCATCATTGTTTCTCTATTCCTTCGTGCCACAAAGTTGGTCGCCATTCTTTGTCACGTTCCCCCCTGTCACTTGCGTCACTTATGCAGCAACCTTATGTCATTGGCAAATGCTATAGATTGTTCTTATTCGGAGTTGATTTATTAGTGCTGTCTAAGTTGTGTCCATGGCTGCTTATCGGCTACGGCTTAAGGAGAGCATGCTGGTTTGGAGAGCTTGGGTTCGTGGGAAAAGAAACAATAATAAAGTATGCATTAATAACTGTTTATTCCACTCACAGTTTTATATCAAGTCCCCGGTAAAAGAAATGCTTTCACTATTTGTGTTCGCACAGCTGGCGTTTTCCACTAACACTTCTCCCCAACTGGCTTTCAGGTTCTGACCTGCATTCCTCTCTCCAAAGGAGCGTCTGAGTTGGGGGATGTGGTCATTGACCAACCCTCGTTTTCTGTTTGAAAAGAACTAAGGAGCATTCTTTGCATCTAGTGAAAACATTCTTTCGTTGGGGCAATTTTTTACACACATGTTACATTATTTCACATACATATATATTAATGAGATCCTTATAAATAATGCCTCAGGATGAGGCAATTAATGACACTAAACAACACTTAATTTTAGATATTCCAAAACATGTTCTGGGAAATTTAAAAGTAAGTGATGTTTAGTGTCATTAATTGACTCATACTTCTATTTAGTTTAGTATAACAACACCGTTTTCAACACTTCCATGAAAGGAAATTATAAAATAATTCCTGTTTTAATTCAGCATTGTGTGGAGGTATTCAAGAAATACATGTAAATGAGATAAAAATGTCTGAAACAATTTTTACTGAAGGAAAGAGAAAAATACACACTGAAATTGTGTCAGTAGTTAATTTTTTAACTATTTCTTATTACAATATCTAGCACAACTTCTTACATATATAACATAATTAATATATAGTGAATACAAAATCTTATATACTCCTCGTTTTGGAGCTGAATTTTCCCATGCCCCATTATAGTTAACACAGGCTGTGTATATGTTGGAGCATTTTTAAACTTGGGATCTATATTTTTGTTTCCCTGTATACCTTATACTAATTTTTCCTAGTTCCCATCAGTCTTCCCTGTTTTCCAAAGCCATTTTTGTCTTACGTTGCCAATAAAGTTTCCCAGTTTTAGTATGCTCCTTTCTGATCTTAGATTCAAGATTCTTTTGCCCCTTATTTCATTTGGTATGCTTAAATTTGTCTCTCCAATATTTTGTTTCTTCACAATCAAAAATATAATGCCAATTACTATCTTCTTTTTCACACATTGGATATCTTCCCTTAATACGAGGGCTGTTCAATAAAGAATGGTCACAATTTTTTTAGCCAACATACATTTACTCATCCTCATAATTTTGAAGGTAGTTCTCAAAATAGTCTCCCCTGAATGCGATGTACTTGTCCCAACATTTCTGCCAGTCTTCAAAGACATGCAGGAAACTATTTATTGAGAGATCCTTCAAAATCGACCCTGCAGCCTTCACCACTGCTTCTGATGATGGATAATGCCTCCGACAAAGGCATTTCTTCAAGTTGGGTAATAGAAAAGAGTCACATGGGGCTAGATCCGGACTATAGGGAGGGTGAGGGATGCAGTTCATGTTGATTTTTGCAAGATATTCAGCAACAACATTGGTAGTATGCAGCCGCGCATTATCGTGGTGCAGCGTCCATCCTGCTTCACGGAATTGTGGTCTTTTGCGCTTCATATGAACATGCAATATTTTCAGGACATCCCATTAGGTACAACATGCTGATAAACCATTCCATGAATATCAAATAATGAGATGACCATAACTTTCGGATCAGAAGCAACCACTTTTGCTTTATTGGGGGTTGGTGATGAAGGAGATTTCCACACTGAACATTGCTGTTTTCTATCAGGATCAAAATGATGCAGCCAAGTTTCATAAGTAGTGATTATGTTTGAAAGAAACTCCAGATCTACCTCTAACTTCAGCTTTAACTGCATGCAGACCTGCATTCGAATGTCCTTTTGTTCGGAAATCAACAGTCTTGGAACCCATCGAGCACAAACACGTATCATGTGAAATGTTTCTGTCACCAACGTGTGGGCGGCACCCAATGAAATTTTCAGTATTTCAGAAAGTGATCTTAAGGTAATTCGTCGATCCGCTCTCACAATGGCAGCAGCAGTGATGATGTTTTCTTCCATAAGAGCAGTAACTGGAGCACCGGGTCCACTTTCCTTTTAAATTGATTGTCTCCCCTCTTTAAACATTTTAAAGCACCTTCGAGCTGTGCTCTAGGAAAGAACAGACTCTCCATAGGCCTCCTGTAACATTGTATAGGCGTCAAGTGAATATTTGTTGGGACGAAAGCAGAATTTCAAAGCTCCATATTGTTCCTCACGTGTTACTTCTATTGCAGCGGTAGGCGATACTGAACATGTCTGAACTTGATTGGTTCTCACAGGTGGGAACCAGGAGTGCCAACAATGAAACTACTACGGTGTGTTTGTTTCACATAAAGCTAACAGAGTATAATAAGATTGAAGTTATGTACGAAAAATTATGGCCATAAAAAAATTATGATCCTTCTTTATTGAACAGCCCTCGTATATCCATTCCTTATACCCCTTAAGTATTACTCATGTTCTAAACCATGCAACTCTTCTGTTCCTACTTTATCACAGATGTCAATATATTTTTCTCCGCCCCAATCATTTTTCAACGTTTTACATAATTTCAGAGATCTTTTTTTTATTAAAGTTAGCCGGTAACTCTTGTTTTTCAATATCTTCAATTCTTGTATTTAATTCTTTCCAGAATCCTTGTGCTATTCTTCCACTATCTTACCATGAGGAACCCATACCTATTTCCTATAAAATTTTTGTATTTTATATATGCAAGTCTCTCTCTCTCTCTCTCTCTCTCTCTCTCTCTCTCTCTCTCTCTCTCTCTCTCTCTTTATTCTTGTTTGTGCTACCAAACACTGTTTAACGGTATTTTCCTCATCTAAATTCCATATTCTGAGTGAATATTTCAGAATTCTTTCCATCACATTACTTTTATAAGCCAATCTTGTTAATCCCATTAAAGCCGCTTCGTTCAGTGAAGATCTAGGAGATACTGGGTTTGAATAAGTCAGCTCCAAATGGAGTAGCTAGAGTGGAACTTGGAAGACCTTGCAGGAGTGGGGTAATCATAGAAAGATGTTTAAAGTATTGGTATAGCTGTATAAAAAAGGATGATAATACATTAAAGATCTGTCTTGAACAACAGAAGAATTCAACATGTAGGAACAGCTGGTGGACAGAGCTAGAGAGAACGCTGCTCAAAATAGGGATGGGGGATATCTGGCATGAGAGAGAAAGAAATGTAAAAGGTTTTTGGACAATTATTAAGAATAGGATAGAGGACATTGACAGACAAGTGACGTGGGGAAATCTGATAAGTAAGAAATCACTAAATGTATACTAGAAAATAAAGATAGAATGGGGAAGGGAATCATATATAGACATATGTGATAGATATGAGAGGGAGGGTTTAGCTTGATTAAGGACAGGAGCCATATTGAGAGGGGGTTCACCAAAGGAGTGCATTCTATGTGGAAAGAAAATAAGTTTAGAACATTAAGTAGTGGAGTGTAAAGAAATTGAAAACTGGAGGAAATTAATATTTGATAAGAACTGGGATAATAAAGGGGCTTACATAGTAACAACAAAAATGCTTATGTTGAAAAGAGAGAAAAGATTAAGGGAGGTGGGGAAATTTGCTGACAAAATCAAAGAGGTATAGTTAAGAAGGGCAAGGAAGTAAGAGATAGAGAAATGGAAGACACAATCAGAACATTAGGTCAAGGTCGTATAAGGGTTAGGATAGAGGTTAACGGCCAGGGAGCCAACACCACTATCATCCCGTAATATAAGTAGCGGACAAATTTGTACCTAGATTACAATTGTAAATCTTATAATTGAGATTGTAAGATATGGAAGTAAAAATAAATATTATTATTAAGCAAGCATAAAACAAGTCTACAAAATAGTCTATTTATAACATTATCGCCTTCCATCCGTCATCTGGCCTCCATATTTCTATTCCATATAGCATTCTGCTTTCTACCATTGAGCCCAACACCCTTTCTAACCATTTGACTTGCATATTTGGTATTTTGTTAATACATGATCTAATATCACTCAGCCATTTTTCCATCTGCTAGTGCTTTTCTTTTTTGGTCACTCTATTCACCATTAGTAGATAATCTTACTCCCACATGCCTGCCTCGGTAGCTTAGATGGTATTATGTATGCCTCACGTTCAGGAGGTCGAAAGTTCGAATCTTGGTCAGGGTGAGTTACCTGTATAAGGTTTTTTGCGGGGCTTTCCCTTATCCTAAGAAAACAAATGTCACGTAACTCTAAGCTCCATGGACCCCGGACTTATTTGAGCATCATTCCACCCATGCCATTCATTGCCCGATATGACTTGACACTGGAGGACGTAAATTACAAAAAAAAAAAGAAAACTCCTAGGTAATCAATATTCTTAATCACCTCAATTTATGAACCTTCCCACCATTATTTTTCTTCTCTTTTTAGTTTGAAACCTTTTTTTACCATAATGACCTGAGGTTTAAACCCCATTCTTTACAAAACTTGCCTATTGCTTCCCAGGATTGTTTTAAGCCTATACTTAATTGTGTCATTAAAGAATTATAGAGATATGTAAAAAACTGAAGCTGCTGACAGTGAAGTAAACTAGGTTATTAATAATAACTAAACACTAGTAACACAACTTCACTTATCTTATTTAAATCCTGGGGACAGGTTTCAAAGCAAACATCTGCTTTATCCTCAGCCACTCAGCTTGACACTCACCCACTAACTGACTGACTGACCTTGACCACTACCGGAGTTTGAAGGATAGCTCCTTATCTAACTGCCATCTACCGGGGACAACACAAACTTATTGATGATGTCTATAGGAGGGATATCAAAATTCATTATGCGATCCTTATTTTTCAAAATAAATATCTTCTCCCAAACCATTAAATCTATCGGTTCCTTCAATTGTTTCAATAATTTAACTTCTGGATTTACTTCATGATTATATGACCAAAAATGATCAGCCACTGCCGATTTCTCGGTCTGTCTATATTTAATATTTCTAAAATGTTCTTTCGCTCTGGTTTCTAAATTACGCTTGGTTCTGCCAAAATAGATCTTATCGCATTCTAAACAGTTAACTTGATAAATACCAGATTTTTTTTTTGTTGTCTGAAATTTTGTCTTTTTTAGAAAACTGTAGCAAATTCTTTATACTGTAATTATTATGAGGTGCTAGTATTATACCCACTTCTTTGAAAATTTTTTGGAACTTTTTATTTGCCCACGGATGATAAGTACATTTTTTGAAAATATAATCCTCTTTTACTTTTTTAAGAGTGGAAACATCATTAAAATTTTTTTGATATTTAAATTTTTCCATTCTTCTGATGATAAAATCTTTATTAAAGCCGTTAATTAAAACAGTGTTTAAAATATGTTTATATTCCGCATTAAATTCTTCTACATTTAGAGGTATGTTTATCAATCTGTAAATCAAACTATTAAAAACAGCAAATTTGTGTGACATAGGGTTAAAACTTTTATTTTTGATATAATTATCCGTGTGAGTTGACTTTCTGTAGATGCCAAAACTTAATTTATTGTTATTTTTCATTATTTTTAGATCTAGAAAGGGGATGTAGCCATTGTTTTCAATTTCTATTGTGAACTTGATAGCTTTATCCTGTGAATTTAGAATATTTAAAGCCTCATCTATATATCTTTCAGGAACTATGGCAAAAATGTCATCTACGTATCTATACCATATTTTAAAAATTGAAGGAAAAGATTTAGTGACTTCTATTTAAAAAGAAACTCATAAATAGATCAGCAAGAAAGGGTGAAAGGGGACTACCCATGGCTACTCCTGAAATTTGTTGAAAAACATTTCCATTGAAAGTAAAGAAATTTTGATCTAAACACAGATTAGTAAGTGATCATTTTTGGTCATATAATCATGAAATAAATCCAGAAGTTAAATTATTGAAACAATTGAAGGAACCGATAGATTTAATGGTTTGGGAGAAGATATTTATTTTGAAAAATAAGGATCGCGTAATGAATTTTGATATCCCTCCTATAGACATCATCAATAAGTTTGTGTTGTCCCCGGTAGATGGCAGTTAGATAAGGAGCTATCCTTCAAACTCCGGTAGTGGTCAAGGTCAGTCAGTCAGTTAGCGGGTGAGTGTCAAGCTGAGTGGCTGAGGATAAAGCAGATGTTTGCTTTGAAACCGGTCCCCAGGATTTAAATAAGATAAGTGAAGTTGTGTTACTAGTGTTTAGTTATTATTAATATTATAGAGATAGTTTAATGTGTATCTTGTATTTTTACAGTGAGCACCATTCCTGAATCCTCTCCACTTAGTGATAAGGTAGGCGATTCAGTGAGTGCCATGTGTCAACAGTTACCGCAAGGAATGTCGCTGCTGTCTTCTAATGGCTATTTCTTAACGGAGACACAAAGACAGGTAACTTTTACATTCCATTGTGTAAGGACTATGATACAATTAAGCACAAAATCAATATAATTTTGAGTCAAACTAATATTCAATGCTCCACTTATTGCTGTATTTACCTAGAACGTGTTTCGTTAGGATCTTCCTGACATCATCAGCTGTTGTCAAATAATGGATGTCGTTTCAATGAACTCCTCGGAGGTGATAGGTGTCTCTCTGTCTGTATCTTGATACACTTGAAATTTGTGTTTGCTTCAAAGGTAGCGTAGAAATTAAACAATTTTCTTTCATATTTTTTTATGAAGATTTTTTCCCGCGTGGTTAATGCCGCTGGACCTTGTACACTTTTTAATAAGTGGATTTCTCATTCTATATCGTGATTCTCCTTACAAAAATGTTACACTACCGCCGATTTATTATTTTCTTTGTACCTGATGTTCCTAAAATGCTCTTTAAGCCTAATTTTCAAGTTCCTTTTTGTTTTTCCAATGTAAAAGTTGTCACAGCCCTTGCAATTTATCCAGTTAACGCCTGATTTTTTGTCTGTGGGTATCTCCTTTATATTATGTGATTTCAAAAGATGTTGTACACTAAATTTGTTCTGTGGGGCCAAAGTAATATGTGCTCTTTGAAGACCTTTCGGAAAAGGTGTGTAGCTCTGGGTAAATTTAGTGTATGAAGTTTCATTGCTGATTGGGGAAAGAGTAGTTACTTGTTTGCATCTTTGTTGTCTTTTGAATTTATACATTTTATTTTTGACCAATTCAGCACTGAATCCATTGTATTCTATAATGTGAATGATATTATTGTACCCTTTGATATATTCTATCTTGTTTAAAGGTACATTAACAAGCCTGTAAGTTAAACTGTTGATAACAGCATGCTTGTGTTTTCTTGGGTTATAGCCCTCTGACTTTATGAAATTTCCTGTGTGTGTTTCCTTTCTATGTATGCCAAATTCTAGTTTTGTATGTTTTCTGGTTAGTTTCAAATCTAAGAATGGGATTTCATTGTTTGTCTCCTTTTCTATGGACAATTTTATTGCTGGATTTTGTAAATTAAGTAGTTTTAATGCCTCATCCAATTGTTTCTCATTTATTATTGCCCAAATGTCATCCACATATCTATAGCAAAGTTTGAAAATTAGTGGGAATGCCTTTGTGATATGGGTTTCCAAAAAGCTCATGAAGAGCTCTGCCAAAAATAGGGACAATGGTTTGCCCATAGATAGTCCTGATTTTGGTTGGAAATTTTGGTTATTGAATGTAAAAAAAGGACTGTTCAGTGAAAATATTAGTTAAGTGAAGGTATTCTTCTATGATGTTTTGGTCTAATTGTTGGGACTGAAGCCATATTTGCATGTACTCCATGAGTTTGTCTCTCCGAACACTTGGGAACACAGAGATTACATCAAAAGGTACCATTCGGTCGGTGGGAGAAAATTGTAGATTTTTAGTTTTGTCGATGAATTCCAATGAATTTATAATACTGTGGCTTTTAAATTTTGGTAGCTCCTTAAATTTAGCCATTTGGATAGTTTGTAGCAGGGTGTGTTGATATTGTTAATGATTGGGCGCATCTTATTTCCTGTTTTATGAATTTTGGGTAATCCATATGTTAGCTACTGTAGAGTTGTCTGGTTTTAAACTTTGTTTAATTTCTTTTGGTATGATCATTTTATGCTTGATTGTTCCATTTAACTGTTTTGCACACATATTTAATGGTTTAGACTATATTTCCTGGAATTCATCACTTGCCAATAAATCTGGCATTCTATAAATGTAGTCTTGTTTGTCCATGAGAGACTGTCTTATATCCTTTGTCTGCTTTCGTATAAAAAATATCTTTTTTATTCAGAGATTTAAGTATTTTCAGGTATGGTTTGGGTTTACCACATTCCCTTTCTATTTTTTCTAAGATCTTCCCACATTTGCTTCTAATTGCTGATTTCTGCCCTGTATTTAGACCCTCAGTAGCTACTTCAGTGTCAACTATATAATCTTGTGTGGTATCAGAGAAATCTACGCAAGTTTTTAACCCTTTGTTTAAGAATGCTGTTTCCGCATGTGTGAAAGTTCTATGAGAGAGATTTATTATTTCATTCTGAATCTGCTTTTTTGTGGCTGGCATTTCGTGTGGTTTGTTTTCGCCAAAATTAGACCCTGCATTTTTCTATTTTGTTTTCGTGCTTTTTGTTTTACGCGAGTGTTTATATGCGTAAAAGCACAGTTTTCCAAGTTGTTCCCAAAGGACGTTTCCTAATGTTTTGGACAATTTCATATGTAATTCATAGAGGTTCAAATATAATTTCGATGATTTACTGTGGTGTTTTAAAGTTTCTATTCCTATTATTTTATTTTTGGCTGCCCTTTCTTGTTTTTTTGTTCGGTTCATTTTTACGTATTTTCTAACAAAGTTTGGGCTTACTTTGTTTTTCATGCATGACTTTAGAAGCTTGATGTCTAGCGAAACGAATTTCCTTTTTTCCTTGATTTTTAGGTAGCATTGTATGTCTACCTTTTGGTTGCTTATGGCATTGTTATAATATGTATAATGCTGGAAACTAACCTCTACATCCTCCGTTTCATTCATCTTGTCGGTTGTATTCATCTTGTCCATAATGGGCCTGATTGCCAAACTATATTCCATTGTGTAGGGACTATGATACAATGACGAACAAAATTCATATAATTTTGAGTCGAACTAATACTCAATGCTCCACTTATTGCTAGTATGTTCCTAGAAATGCAATAAGTGGAGAATTGAGTATTAGTTCGACTCAAAATTATATTAACTTTAAGAGCACTTTAGGAACATAAGGAATAAAGAAATAGATAAATCGGCGGTAGCGTACCATTTTTGGAAGGAAAATCGTGACATAAAACGAGAAATTGACTTACTAAAAAGTGTCCAAGGTCCAGCTGCATTAACCTCGTGGGAGAAAATCTTTATAAAGGAATATGAAAGTAAATTGTTTAATTTCAATACTACCTTTGAAGACAACCCAAATTTCATGTTCATCAAGATACCGACAGAGACGCACCTATCACCTCCGAGGGGTTCACTGAACCGGCATCCATTAGTCGACAACAGCTGATGATGTTAGGAAGATCCTAACGAAACGTGTTCTAGGTAAATACTAGCAGTAAATGGAGCATTGAGTATTAGTTTGACTCAAAATTGTATAATTTAGGTATGTTTTCTCAGACAGAGAGAAGAATTGCATATTCCACATTCATATTTAGTTTTGTTCTTTTTGTATTTACTGCAGGGTTCACATCATTGCCTTTTGAATGATTTTCGTGCATTCCGCAACTCATGTTCTGTGGGTTATTCTGGTTTATAGTTTTTTAGAAGCTTTTCAAATAATTGGGTCTGATTAATGCTGTTGCTCTTCTTTGTAGTTCTTGTGACAGTAAAGCTTGGCACAGCACTTTCAGCTATTTCTGTCTTGTGGAATATTTGTTTAGATTTCCAAGAAAGACCTTAGAATTGATAACTGCAATATTCAGGATATGGTAAAAGAATACCATTGGCCCCCTTGTTGTTCTGGCCACATCGTACTATATGTACACATTTCCTTGAGTGGTAATTTTACCTGGTGGTGCGGGCAAGGTGGAAGAAGCAAGAGCTAACGTTCTTTTGTTTCTGCAGTATGGTCAACCAACGAAAACACAATTCAGCAAAATAGCACGTAAGATAAGCGAAGATACATGCCACAAGTGTGACATATGTGGACAAACAGTAAATTGAACTTGATCAGATAATCTGTATGCGTATATACTTACTATTTATGAAACACTTAAAAATATAAAACAAATATTATGACAGCTATAAATACTTACACTCATTTGTTTTGTGATTCTTCATTTCCGATTCGAGTCCAGTGCAACACTTTCTTTGCTAGTATGCTCTGATATATTGATAATAGTTTCATCAATTACATTTTCTATTACACCATCATTTCTCCATTATTTCATTTCCAGTTCTTGGTCGTTCTTGCAGTATCCTTCCCAATCCATCGCGGTTATGGAACAGAATGTTTCTGTAGCAGTTTTCTGCAGACTTGTGGCTGACATATCATCAGTAACGTTGCTTTCTCTAAACATTCTTTATTTTTGCCCATGTCAGTGTAATTGCACTCAGATCACAGTTATACGGAGGTACATGAATAAGAGTGTGTCCCTTTTCGAGAGCCATAACATCCCAACATACGTAAACTGGTGAGCCAATTAACCTCGAAATTGCTCAAAACATAATATGGTGCAGGTGTGAAAGCGTAGCATAGTAGCCACTAGATGTCAGATTGTATAGCGCATTTAATGTTTCAAAGTTGTCATCTGTGTTTACAGAGTTAAACAAAACCTACCGAAAGAGGACTTGGAGCCTGATCACTCAAGTTATTGTGCGCATATAGTACATAGCACGCAAATTATCTACTATATCAACTGTAAATTTAGTTTTGTTGGAATGAATGATCATTTCAGGCTTTTTCTCGGCAACTTCTGATGGTGCAATGAAACATGTAGATCTGAGATCAAAACTACTGTTTCAGCCTGTGTTTGAAACACATGAAACAATTAAGTTAATTGATGAAAATTAATTGTTCCTCCATAGTAGCCGTGTATAGGCTAAGGTTTTGGATAGATAGTCCACCTGAAAAATTCAGTGCTATTGCTAGGATTTGAACATGGGTCTCCCGGTTTCCGTTCATTCACTCTTAACCTTTGAGCTACTATGGTAAATAATATCTTCAGCTTATACACGTTTTATGTAAATCTTTGTTTTGACATAATAAACAGTATTGGCCTTTTATGACATCTTTAAGTATCTGAAAATTTACAAGGTTGGTCGTGACTTGGATTTACCATTCACGTAGACAGCTCTTGCGATTTCTGTAATTACTCTAAATTAAATTTAATGCTTGTATAGTAAAACAAGGAAATTTTTCTCTTCACATCACAATATTATAAATAGTATGCATTTGCCACATTATTTAAGTTATTTTTGGAAATATTGACACCTTAGGTTATTTGCAAAATTTTATACATAAGATAACTTAGTAGCTGGAAATATATTTTATTAAAAAGTAAAACATATTACATCTACAAATATGAAATATTTCAACCAGAGCTTTTGATACGAACCTATTTTAGGTTTTATTTTATTTAAGATTATTTTGGATTGTAGCATATAGGGAACGAGGCTGATGATAAGTGAAAGTGTGAAAGTAATCAGAGAAATAGAAGCAAATAAAATTGAATATTAATCATGATTTTAATAATAACAAAATTAATTTAACTTTTAAAGAAATGTTATTTTAGTGTTAAATAATGTGAAAAAGTGATTTAAAAATTTAAAAAAAAATTATTAAATATTACAATGAACATGATTATAATTGCAAGGACGTAGACCAATAGAAAGATGTTGAGTTGCCATAGTAGTGGCAGGACCATTAACATGAATTTGGCTGAAGCTAGCATTCTTCTGTGTTTACCCTTGATAGGGAACGGACATGGGTGTGAGTGTCCGTAAGTCTGCAGAAAGGACGCAGTGCATTGAACATTGCGAAAGCAACAATTGTTTTTAAAAGTATGTAATATCGACATTAAGAAATGTGATTGTTTGTTCAGCATTTAAAAGAGTTATTTCAAAAGGTTCAATTAAATTGAAATACATTTTAGGAAAATAAGGTCTTAAAATTATTTAATCTTTCTTCATGTCCATGATGACTTGTCATCCGCGACTACACCCTGAAAATTAGATCTCATGCTAACACGAGAGCAGCTTTGTGAGGTTCCAGTACCCATTGCAATGGGAATGTTGGGTCCAGAATCCAGCTTCAAGATAATCAACATGATTATTTTTATCTTCTTTGTTAAGAAAATGTGACAAAAAATTTCAGGCATTCTGTATCATTAATATGGTGGAAGCATTCTATCCGACACCTGAAATAATATTGCATTACATTAGCATCAGTAATAAAGCTCCCTGTAAAGAATAGAAGTAATGCAGCAATAGTTATTGTCTTATTTACTTACTTGCGATCTACTCCAACACTTTTGCCAGGTTCAGGATTGCTCTGATAGTTCAAGTAGGGTAGTCCATGAACTCCTGTTTTATTTTCTTTCTTTTTGTACTGCTCTGCAGTTCCCTTTCTTTTTGGTGACATGATTCCTTCACAACAAGAAGCTCCTGACTGAACAGCTGCAGTCTCAATAAATGCAGAGAAACAAGCATTATTAGATGGATGTAATATACCACCATTTATAAAGACTAAAATTGAGTCATACCTTTTAAAACTTGTAACTTCACTCACATCCGTTTAAAAAATCAAGAAAATTTTCGAAACTGTTGCAGTTTCATCCTCAGCAGATTTGCGATTCATTACAGTTGGTTGTTATCTGGATCTCTTGTAATTGGCTCCCTCTCTCGGAAGATTCTTTACGTAAGTTCAGTAGACCACTCACTGATGACACATCAAAATTTAGAATATGTGGAATGTTCTTAATAATAAAAAATGTTTCCCATGTTATAAGTTCAAGTTTTGTTGACAGTGGTTTTAGTAGTTTGATTTCCTCTCCGATGTGGTGGTTAGTGTAGTGTTGAAATTAAACAATTTTCTTTCCTATTTCTTTATGAAGATTTTAGCTGGAAAAATTTTCATAAAAAAATATGAAAGAAAATTGTTTAATTTCGACACTACCTTTGAAGAAAACCCAAACTTCAAGTTCATCAAGATACTGACAGAGGTGCACCTATCACCTCCAAGGAGTTCACCAAACCAACGTCCATTAGTCGACAACAGCTGATGATGTTAGCAAGATGCTAACGAAACGTGTTCTAGGTAAATACTAGCAATAAGTGAGCATTGAGTATTAGTTGGACTCAAAATTATATTAATATTTTGCTTCATTGTATCTTAGTCCTTACACATTGGAATTACATTTGGGTATTTATAATGCAACTGTTGGTATAAAGAATGGACTTTCTTTGACACTGTCCAGAAATCCATCATATTTTCTTTACAGGTCAACTTATTACCAATAAGTAGAAAACACATTGTTCAACCAAGAAAAAGCTGGCATTGGCAAAATGACAGGTTAAATATTTCTCTAATGCATGTAGCAATGCAGTGTACTGTGATAGCATTTTTATGACTGATTATTTTAAATTAATAACTTAAACTCAAGTTGATAGTATTAAATACTTGATTATAGAGAGCATTAGATATTGCTTCTCTGGAAGCCTGTTATTCACCCACCGTTTTAAGGTGTTCTTCTTTAATGTGAAAGTTGTCACACATCGAAACAAAACACAGCCATAATGGCAGTACCAAATAAATAAGGATGTCTGTTGTCAACCTATTACTGAATTTTAGTTACGCAGATGTTACACCTATTCTTTATCGCTACTCAGCACTTGCAGCTGCTCCATTCCTTCTCTTATAAAAATCTTTCTGTGGCTATGCTTTGCTGCTTATTGCCTTCAATATTGTCACATTAGAGTAGCTACAAAATAAGAATGAACATGGGTTGAGCCAATAAGGTTATCCTACTGTCTTGGGGTTGCCAGTTCCACGGCAAACAGGCGCCAGAGATGGAAGATATATCTGTTTTTGTCTCAACCTAGCAAGTATCATACAGATGCTGAGATGTACAGTGATACAGGCGCTGACATAGAAGTTCACTTAATATTTCAGCATGTGTGAGAACATATACAATGATTATCGCATAATCTGAATCTTAAAACCTTGAACTGGGGAACAGTTCGCTTACGTAACTACCATTCATATGCACACAAAACAAAATGATTCAAATTAGATGCATTCTACAAAACAAAGTGTTTATAAGGGGCAATCAAATATAAACAGGCCTTTCGTGCCAGAAAATGTTTTCATGAAAAATAATTGAAATTAACATTTTTCTTACTTTTCTACATATTTATCCATCTTTGAGTGGAACAAACATGAAGTCACATGGTGAGAGGTCTGGGCTGTAGGGTGGATATGGAAGGGCAGTTCAGTGCATTTTGGCCAATTTTTGCTGTGTTGGTGCTACAGTGTGTGGTCTGGCATTATCCTGCAGAATCAACATATTTCTGATCGGGCTAATGCGACGTTTTGACCGGAAAGCAACTCGAATTTGGCTGAGAAGGTCACAGTAGTAGGCAGCATTAATGGTCCATGGTCGTTGTCTCTGTTGTTTGAGGAAATCAATGAGAAGGACATCTGTTGAGTCTCAGAACACTATGACCAAAACTTTCCCTGCAGACAGTCTTGACTTGGCTTTCACCAGTGGTTGCTCTCCACTCCTCCACTCCAGAATGGCCCTCTTTGATATGGGTGTGTAATGATGCACCCATGTCTCATCACAAGTGCTGATTCTGTCCAGAAAAGCATCAGCTTCCTCTTCGTAGTGCATGAGAAGCGTGCGACACATTTGAACTCGCACTGCTTTCTGTTCTGCAGTGAGATACTGAGGAATGCAACGAACTGACACTTTTCTCAATTTCAGCTCCCTTCGAATGATTGATTGAACACTCCCATAGCTTATGAGAAAATGTCGACAAATCTCAAGCACTGTGATGTGACGATCCCTTTCAATGATGTTTTGAACAGCTTGGATGTTTTCTGGATTGATGCTGGTGCATGGGCGGTGAGGGTGGGCCAAGTTTTCAACACGTTCACGTCCTTCATTAAACTCATGGCACTAATGTTTAACTCTGGACCATGAAAGGGTTCTTTCCCCAAACTGTGGGAGTAACCAATGGCAAATTTCAGCAGCACCGACATTTTCATTGACAAGAAACTTGATTATTACTCATTGTGCAAAAGCTAAATGCACCTCTCTCTGAGACATCTTGGCAGTAACTAAGGGACAATCAAACAAGTTCCCAAGGTCACTCTCCCCTTACAGGGACCTCAATGCATGTACCGTAAAAGCCTTAAACCCATAAGGCACTCTATGCGTGCACAGTAAACAAAGTCCTGTTAATATTTGAATGCCCCTCGTACTACAGTGGAACAAAATAATGACCTTTCAATGATTTGTGAATATAGTTTCTACTCTAGTGATACCATATTTGTATACCGCCTGTAATGGACTTTACACCAATTTGTGTTTCATTAAAATAATAAATACATAACATATGAATGTGTATTTATGAAGCTTTTTTACACCAGAAATCTCATGTACTTATGTTATGCATTGTATGCAGAAATTTTAGTCTTGCATTAACAATATCGCTTCTTTCAAGCAGAAATTTGCGACCATCATTTGTTCTCCTATATTTGAAAGCAAGAGATTTCAGAATATTATGCATAGAAGATGCAGAATCCGTATATTCTATTTTCCCCCTCATTAAATTGGTCAGCTTTTTGGCAGCTGGATATTCACCCTTGTCATATAAATCTTAAATTGTTGTACGTGAAACACACTTTTGAAAAGTTGGTAGCATGATTTTTAGCACCCTAATGTTTCGTTGGAGATCTATATATTGAAACTTCTAATTTGGTAAACTGTTTGCCTTCTTTAACAATGTTCGTCACAGAATGAGCACTGACGTGACAAGCTTGTAACATTAATCCTTGCCTCTGAGGTAAATTTGTACTTTGAAAATGTCTTTGACATCTGTTTGAAAAAGTAATACACATTAACAAGAATATTTGTAGTCTATTTATGTAAAATCTTATCAGTTGTTTCGCAGTTACTACTAGACGCACCTGTACTACGCTTGCTAAGCGGTATATTTACTAACTTTGAAAAACACTTGTGCACTCTTAAAAGATCACCACTTTACTGAATGCAGGGTACAAAATTCAACTGCAGCATGGCAAATGTGTGCTTTTCTTCACTGACAGTTAATAATTCCCTCCTTTCTAATCAGGCACCTTATCTTTCCATATCTCCGAAACCAGATGTGCCACAAACATGGGGTTTGGAAAGCATTCCTCAGAAAAAATAGCTGTATAACATGGAAAAAACAAAATAATTTTTAATTGGTATCTTTAGAGCGTGCAAAGAAGTTACCTGCATACTTCGGCAAAGCGAGCCAATATGCATGCTGAACTGTACAACGTTGCACGCACCGCATTGGCTGGTAGTGATAGAACAGCCCGCCTAGCCCCGCCTAATGTTCATTCCTATTTTGTAGCTACCTTAGTGACTGATTTGATTAGTGCAGATGCTAGAGTTTTTATTGATAATGTAGTAGTGACGTCACGTGTGAGCGTCATCACCCTCTGGTGAGTGAGTCTGTGTGAATCTCTTTGTCTGCTTGTGCCGTCCTTCGCCTGGATCGGGCGTAATGCCCCATCTGTATCAGGTGTGTGGTCTGATGAACCATCTTTGTAATTATTTAGTGTAGTAAATCTTCTTATAGAGTTAATTGTGGTCTTTTAGTTAGTGCTACTCAACCTATATAGAAAATACGCGGAAATCCCAACGTCTCCGCTGAGCATGAGTCCAGTCTCAGTTAGTTCCCTCGTGCATGATCTGGCGACGTGCCATCCTAATCGGTGCCTATTGATGGTCAGGTCGTCACATTATCTTGGCTGTGCTTTGAGACTGAAAGCCTTCAAGCTCTTGATAATGTTTGCATCTTTCTGTTGGCATCTCTGATGTCAGAGCATACTATGGTGCAATCTTCAGTGGAAATTGAAATAAAAATGGGACCAGTGGGGAGACGACAAAATTTGCTGCAGATATAGTGGTTTATTGGAGCAATATTGGTGTTATACAATATTCATTTGCAGAAATTGACTGTTCACATTATCAAATAATTGCAATTTCTGAACCACTGTTATCTTGCAGAATTTAAATTGTAGAAGTCTGGTGGCATTTCAAGCCAAGGTTTGCAAAATTCCTGATCCTTATGAAAGCTTTCTATGAGATTTCTTTTGACTTCATTCTAGCTCTTTCGTTTTCACTGACATTTTCCTCACTAAGAGCTTAGTGATTTACCTTCAGTCTCTTATTAAGAGTGGTTGGTTGGTATCTAATGTTAAGCAGTTAGCAAAAAAGCCATTCGCTCTCGGGCACTTCAGTAATTTTTATAATTTACGTCCTCCAACGTTAAGTCTTATCGGACGGTGAATGGAATGGGTGAAATGATATTCAAATGAACTCATGGTACATAGAGCTTAGAGTTACCCGACATTCGTCATTTAGTATAAGGGAAAACCTTAGAAAAAACCTTATCCAGGTAAGTCACCCTGACCGAGATTCAAACTCGGGACCTCTTGAACATGAGGTAGACTCGCTGCCATCTACGGTACCGAGGCAGGTAACAGTATTTTGATGTTATGTTGGTGTGTTGACTAAAGCGGAGCAGGTGGTTTCCATCCATATTTTCCTTAAGTGTACAGAAAGGACACAGAAGAGATCTCGCTGTTCCAATCCTGAATAAATATTTATTGGGACAGTCATGACCTGTTAGGAGTCTGAAAGTTACTACAGAGAATTTGCTTGGTAGTGTATTGATTCTAGTCGTGCTGTTAAATAAATTTTCCCATAGTTTTCCTTTTGTTTGTAACATATTATGTTCTTTTAATTTTTTGATTATAGGACGTGTGGCGAGAATGTGTCAAGACAGATGGGCATACGCCATTACAGTATAGGACATGCAGCAAGGGTGAAGAAGCAGAGGATGTCTGAGGCTACGATGGTCCCAAGAGTTCAAGGATGGGCTAGATGCAAAGTGGATTAGAACGGCAAAAGACAGACATCAATGGGAGCAAGTGATAGCAGCTGTAAAGTGAAAGTGACAGTGAAAATGAAGAGTCATTTCTAGATATAACAATACAGATTTAATTAAGGATAGATAACAATAAGTACAAAGAACTGCTATATTTCAGGGATTTGCTCATCCTGTAAGAAACGGTTGAGCTAACCCCACCAGTGGGTGGGAGGCCCTTGCTCTGTTATGGGCTATTATTTATTTATTTATTTATTCATTTATTCATTCATTTATTTATTTATTTATTTATTCATTCATTCATTTATTTATTATTTATTTATTAATTTATTTTTTTTAGTTATTTATTTATTTATTTACTTATTTATTTATTTATTTATTTATTTATGTTGATATAATTATTCTTTTGATAGAGTGATAACTTAGCAGCTCAAATGAATTTGACCTAATTCTACTGCCATTTTCCGCTAGAAAGTCAGCTGTTTCATTACCATGTATTTTGCAACGTGCTGGTATCCAGTGAAGTATTGATCTTTTATTTAAATTAATTATTTTGATTTTATGGGATTCTGCAATATTTAGGTTTTAAGGTGTTGTATCATGTTGGCACCACTGAATCATACATCAAGGACTCATCACATTTAATGAGAGATCGTAAGCTTTCACGGCCGGAGTCCATATTACAATTATTTCCAGGCTGTTTTGTCGTGGTATGTTGGCATAAGAACGTCCAAGCCCACAAGACAATTGAACAATTTAATACCTTCAGCCAAAGATCCCCGGGAGCCTCTGTTTTCAGCCGGTGTATATCGCATTCCCTTTTTTTGCGGCTCAGTATACATCGCAACAACACAATACAGTGTGATCACCAGCCTGGGCCACACACAAAAGTCTGCAGTCGCTGAACACTCTATTAAGGCGGAAGGCGAACATATAAGATATGATACACTTCCAGGACACGAGTAATTTTTCTACTACTGTACATTACTACATACGACTACAGCGGGAGACCACTGAAATTTATAAACATCCAGATAATTTTAACAGAAAGGTCAGAGACCAGAAGATCCATGGTTCTGATCCCGGCTATGGCATTGCATGTTTCATTCTGGCTCTACCTTTTCATAGTGCGTCCTACACACGGCTAGTTCGAAAGAAAAATTAATGTCCATTAATTGTACATAATAGTGGTCCGAACTATAAAAGCCCAGGCCTTTAACTACTTACAGTCTCGTGTGTTTATGAGAACTCGTAGTGGTTTACTCGGAAAAAAACTACTCTGTTGAAGAATTTAATGTCATGTTGACCATAGTAGCTCAATGGTTTAGAGGAGCTGGACAGAGACCAGAAGATGTGTGGTTTAGATCCTGGCTATGGCATTGAATTTTTCATTCTGGCTCTACCCTTTCAGAAAGGAAGACGTCTTAAAGCTCAATAGGAACTGGCATCCTGTCATTGAGAACGAGAAATGTCATATTATAACCAGTTTTTGGTACAACTGGTTACATCGCTGTAGTTTGAATTGTTTCTTGATGATTGAGTTTGATTAAATAAGAGTCACCCAGGCTCCGCCCCCCAACAATCAGTACAAATAGCGCGATTCAGGCGCTGAATGCTGAACTGCAGAGGAGCGGGCTCTAAGCTAAACGAACTCAAACATCACCTAGCACACAATCCAGCAATGTTAGTACTGCTCAATGAAACGTTCATGAGCGAAAAAGCCTGCTTCTGCATTCCCAGATGCCGCGATAATCGCAATGACCACCCAACCGAAGTAGCAAGAGGAGGAACCGCAGTACTAGTCCGCAATACAATAGACCATTACCAAAAATTTATCCCACAGCTAACTCACATGGAGGGAACAGCAGTTTCCATTAACATCAAAGATCAACCGTTAACAGTAGTGAGCATATATAACCCACTGGGACAACTTTTATATCAAGATTTAGACACAGTACTTAACTTAGGGCGGCAAGTCATAGTAGCAGGGGAGTTCAATGCCTCACACAAAAGCTGGGGGTGCCACTCAAACAGTGTGACTGGCAATACCCCACAAAGACACATGCTAAACAGAAATTATATAATCGCGCACACACCTGAGCACACATACATACCCAAAAATAGGCAACAATGACCAAACACACTAGATCTAGCCCTCTTTAAAAACACAACATCTAACCTACGGCTAATAGACAGCCTAGCATCAGATCACTACGCAGTCCAAATTGAAATAGAAGAACCACCAACTCTTACCCCACCATCGCTAAGAAGGGATTTCCATTGTGTAAATTGGGTGGTCTTCCGCGAAAACTTAGACTCTCACCTCCAGGACCGCGAACCCCTGCAGGATCAGGAAACGGTAGACAGACAGACTGCTAAACTTGAGATGGTAATACAGGCGGCAATACGCACAACTGTCCCACTAAAACCCCCACCGAAACATGAAGTAAACCACGCACCGGACATAATCGTGCTAATGCGAGAGCGAGATCGCGAAAGGCGTAAATGGCAGCATACAAGGAACATTGTACATAAAGTAAACCAGGCTGCACTCAACAGCCAAATAAAGACACGAATAAGCGCAATACTGCAGCAACAAAGGGAAAACACCATTGCGAGTGCGCAAAAGGACAGCCGCCAGATTTGGCAATGAACTAAAAGGTTGATTAAGGAACCACTCAAGGTACCACCACTGAGCATACCAAATACCCCGAATAGCTATTCCAAAACTACGGAAGACAAAGTGAATTACTCGCGGATGCATCCGAAGCAACCTTCTGTCCTAATGAAGAACCTAACGACGCAAACTTCAGCACACAAGTAGAACAAAGCGTTGCCGACATCCTAACAAACCCTACACACATTACTGCACGAAAAACGAACAAAGTGGAACTAAAGTGGCTAATTCAAAACCTCAAGGACACTAAAGCTCCTGGCCCCGACAGAATACCTAATTTGGTATTGAAGAACCTGAGTGACCTCGCATTAGAGATACTTTGCGATATCACAAACTACTGCCTACAATTTGGCTTCTTTCCAAACCCATGGAAGCATGCCCGAGTTTTAATGTTTCAAAAGCCGGGGAAGGATCCTAAGCTACCAAACAACTACAGGCCCATCAGCCTACTAAACACCGTTAGTAAGGTGGCAGAAAAGGTCATACTGAAGCGACTAATTACCCACATCAAAAAGCACAACATACTGATTAATGAGCAATTTGGCTTTCGGGCAAGCCATTCCACTACTTTACAGCTCACCAGATTTGTGGAAAATATTACGAATGGCAACAATACTAACCGATGTAGGCCGTGGTCTTTCTTGACATCCAACGTGCATTTGATACGGTGTATCATCCAGGCCTGTTATACAAGCTGAGGAGATTAAACTTTCCTGATACCATCGTGAAACTTATAGCTAATTACTTAAGCGAACGCACATTCGAGGTAGAAATCAATGAAACCGCCTCAACTGCAAAACACATAGGAGCAGGGTTGCCCAGGGGAGTATCCTGGGACCTGTATTATTCAACGTGTATATAAACGACATTCCCACCACCACGAATATGCAACTATCAATATACTCGGATGACACGGCAATAACCACGCAGTCGTGGAAACCGGAGATGGCGGCAAGATGACTGCAAAGCACCCTAGATGATCTAACGCCCTGGTTAAGCAGTTGGTGTATAAAAGTAAATGCAACTAAATCCCAATTGGTTTTACTCACGCAGCGAGCATCCTATAAAGTTACGCTAAGGCCACTCACACTATTTCAGGAAAATATCCAGTGGACCGATCACGTAAAATATCTCGGAGTTACACTTAATAAGAAACTTACATTCGCTCAGCATGTGAAGAGCTTCAAACAAAAAGCCAACTATTAACTACACCGGCTATACCCCTTACTAAATAGAAACACAGAAATTATTACCAAATTAGGTCTAACACTTTATAAAACACTGATAAGACTAATCATTACATACGCAGCTCCTGTATGGGGCCATTGCGCAAAGACACGCATAGAACAGCTCCAAATGCTTCAAAACAAAATACTAAGGATAATTACCAAAGTACCTCAGACTGCACCAGTAGACATCCTCAACAGTAATCTTAACATGCACACCATAGAACAATTTATTAAGCACCTACCCTTTAACATTTACAAAAGTTGCGAGAATCACTTTAATCCCCTCATTACGAACCGGGACAGTATGACGCCAACATAGGCAAGCACAAAAGATCCCTGTTGCAGTTTTACAGGACCATCCTGATAAACAATCACACCGATGATGCAGACGTGAATGACTCTCACTCGACTTATGCAACCAGCAAATTAACTAACAACAAGACACCCAAGACACCCACTGCCCTTCTGCGGCCCTCGAAGTCCTTGTGCTACACAGCCAAGGCAGACCCTGGGGTAGAGAGCCCCCCGCTAGTGGAACAAGCTCACACCTGCATCAGAAAGACAGGCTGTCTGCCATGTGCGCACTGATGATGACAATTTGCACACCAATGGACACAAGTGACAGACGCAGCCATTAGGCTAAAAAACATTTATTAGTTACATTAACAAATAGTTATTATAAGCTGTACTTCAATTAAGCTTGACGTTACCTATAGATACTATACTATATAGTGATGACACCCCTAGGCTGATTTTTATGTCACCTGCATGTTATGTACAGTAGCATAGTTACAACTTCACCCACCCGTACACCGGGACTAGGAGAATTAGATTAGACTACTAACGACGTAAGCACTATGTGCAGACCTGATTACATCCTGAACGTGTGGCACATTGCCCAAGATTACCAGTGATAGAAAGGTGGGCATCAGGGTCCTGTGACCATGACGCCTCCCTCCCCAACACACCACAGAGGTTCGCTACATACAAATAACCGACAACTGCATCTGGGTGCTTAATGCCCAGCAAAACATTGCCAAGGTGCTGCCTTAGGTAGTGGAGGGTTTTAGTAGGTATTCCGCAACGGTGCCATCCACCAAGGTGGGTAAATTCCATTTTTTCCTTCCACGTCAGACGCAGCGAAACTCTCTCCAAGAAAACTTTGACTGCACCACTGAAGATGTCTACCGCAGTTGTGGACAAAACGTTTGGAGGTTTTTATGCCACCAGACCACAGCAAAACAGTCCGGAAATAATTAATTGTAATATCACCTCATTTCATTCAAAAGTTGCAGACCATCACACTGCAGCCTCATGACTTACTCATCAACTTCGATGTTGTGTCTTTCTTCACTATGGTCCCTGTAAATGAGGCCATCAAACAACTGGAACACCTATTTCTGGATGACTTACTGGCACTTTCTCGACAGGTTCTCACCATTATACTTCCAATGGAACCAGACTTTCTTTGAACAGATTGACGGGGTTGCTATGGGAAGCCTGCTGAGCCGAGTTATTGCCAACTTTTTCATAGAATCCTTTGAATCCACAGCCCTGAGTTCTGCCACACACAAACCATCTGTTTGGTTCCGCTATGTAGATGACACCTTCGTCATCTGAAGTCACGGTGAGTCAGCACTTAACAGATTTCTTCAACACCTGAACAACATTAATCCACATATCCAGTTTACTATGGAAAAAGGGATAGATGGACAGCTACCTTTTCTTGATGTTATGGTCAAAAGAAAAGCAGACGGCACCCTTGGACACACGGTATACCGCAAGCCCACACATATGGACCAATATTTAAACAAGAACTCCAATCACCACCCCAGACAGAAGTGCGCCATGATAAAGACCTTTACAGACCGTGCTACCCGGATCTGCGAGCCAGATTTGCTAAAACAAGAACTGCGTCATTTTAAACAGGCCCTGGTGACCAATGACTACACGGCACAAAAGTCTGCAGTGCTATCGATCATGTAAACCACAATATAACAGCCTCAAAAAAGAAGAACTGCCCAAAAGCAAAGGTACTGCCTTACTTCAAAAACGTTACACACAGTACAGAATGCTTACCTAAGTGCCATGAAGTTAAAACCATTTTCAAGTCTACAAGACTAATCAGTTCACTATTATGCTTCACCAAAGACCCCAGGGACCCACTTCGGCCAGTGTGTACAAAATCACTTGCTCTTGTGGTTCAGTTTGCGTCAACACCCGGCTCATGGAACACAAGAGATGCTGCCGTCTAAGCCACCCCGAGAAGTACACAGTTGCTGAACATGCACTTTGGGCAGAAGAACACACAACTTAATACCAGGAAGCATCAGTCCTCTCATCTAAGCCATACAATCATGGCAGACTACAATGGAAAGCCATAACAATTTACAAACACCCCTACAATTTTAACAGGAAAGTGGAAGCTTTAAAGCTAAACAAAAATTGGCATCCAATCCTTGAGTGGATCAAACACTTTAATAATAATCACAGAATACACGCGAACCAATCAAGTTCAGACTGCACAGAGCAACTAGTCCCTGCCTATTATCATGCCCTCACACGCAGCACCAGCTGAGCCAAACATGAGACAGCAGACTAGGTATAAATACGGCCGCATCTCCTGCTGGTGAGTCGGTTGTGACTGAACTCACCCAGAAGACTGAGACCATGCCACCACTGATGATGTTCACTGCAGATGTGAGTGAAACGTCTGGATCTTCCAACTCCAGCAGACTACGGCTCCTGAGCCTGGAAAATTCTTCTATCCACAAATTAAGCTCTGGCCGTGAAAGCTTACGACTATCTGTTGTATCAGATTTTATGGATATTATAGGTTTTTAAGAGTCAGATAGTAATACAACATTTTCAAATTTATTTATATGATATAGAAGATTTTATAAGTTCTGAAGGATTACCAACATTTCTCCATTAAAATATAAAGCATTTAAACTTAATCTTTAGTAGAAAGAGAAGACTGGGCAAATTGCACCAGCGCTAGTACCAGCATTATTTGTTAAGCTTTATCCATCATTGGCAAGCAACCTTAAATCTAGTGTCATTTGTTTCAGGACACATGAAGGGGTTTCAGTTTTTGTAACTTCCAAGTTGCAAGTGTAGATAGTGTTGCATATCAAACATTTGTAAATGACTGGTACTTGTTTGTAAGTTTTCTTTTAAGTAAGGAAAATTTAATTTTTGTTTGATTTCTTTGGCTTCAGTAAGAAAACTTTGTTGAATTTTTAAGTTTACTTGTGATTTTCTTTTTTATCAGTCATGAGTAGGGCCCAGATTTTATGTAATAACAATTTAAGAAATATTTACAAAAACATGTAACAAAATATTGTGAAATATGTAAGTAAATATCCAATTACATGTAAAACAAAAATGTTATTTCTTTGTTGTCAAATCTCTAGCCACGGATCTCCTGGTTTCCGTCCAGTCGCTCTAACCCATTGAGCTACCATGGCCAAAGTGCCGTCCTGACACTAAACTCTCCATTTGACTCGTATAGTTCCCCGGTAAAACACTAGGGGCTCTTTCATCCGAGATGCACCATTTGTGGCAACTTACTATCGTAAGTACTTGAGTCCCAGGCTGAATTTGTGGTTCAAATTCCGGCCATGGCATTGAATTTTTAATGTTGACTCTATCAAAAACCTTAGCCTTTATATGTCTAGTGGGAAGAAATAATTGATTTCCATCAATTAACTAAACTAATAAGAGTTAAATGATGAAGCCTGGGACTCAATCCACTCATTTCATTCTTACAAACTTTACTTTCTCCATGATAAACTCAACAGTCTGCAAAGAAATCATTTCAGTTAAAAAGTCGATATACTTATACTTACATGGGAGGTACTTATGTGTTTATAAAACATGTTAGCATCAATATACATAAGTCCATGGTTTGATTTCGTGGTAGAAGATGGAAATTCCTTTTTAGCCAGGATTATTACTTTCTCAGTAGAAAAGTATGAATGAGAGTGTACCTAAATGTGTGGGTCAGTAAAATTAATGTTGGTGATCTTGGAGTTGGGTGGCTGTCATGTGCTGCAGTAAGAAATGACGTAACTGTAGCAAACTGTTGTAGCTTCTTATTCTTGTTCAATTTATTCTTTATATTATCATCTTTATCGTTGTTATACAAGATGAAGGAAGCGTATGCAATTTTGCAGGGGCGGCTTCTGAGGTAGTGCAGCTGTGCCATGGCACCATCTGTATGAAAGTGAAAGAAAGAGAAGTGTATAAGAATTGCGCAAAAGGAATTGTTTATGAGTAGTTGCTCCCTCGTTTGAATAGGCACCTTGAACGCCAGCGCTCTCTCTTGGTTGTTTTCCGTAGCTTGGTGCCGATTCCAGAACGGCACTGTCTACGCTCATAAACGCCTGTGTTAGGGCTAGGGGCTAAGATGTCTGCTTACACACGGCTTCTTATGGAATAAAGTCAGAGAAGGTAGTGCCGGGATTTCTCTGGCGCATAACTTACGCTTTGCCCGTTAGAGTGCAGTAAAACACGGGACTTCAGAGAACCACGATCCTGCCACCTAGCGAAAGACAATGGTAAGAATACCATCCTTTAATGCAGTGTCACCATCCTACTGCAGTTAATTCTGAGGAACTTCAAAACGCAAATTAATGCTTAATGAAATCACTTGTAGAAACACAACACATAGATATCCTTATAAATAAAATTAATTGGGTTTCAATGTGAATATAGTATTAGATTTTAAAATTTAGAGACAGTATTTCAACATGTGCATATTTCACAGCAGTGCATGAAACATTGAAGCGACACATGGACAATGTTCTGAGTCTTTCATTTCTAGGCAAAACCAATATTCAGGACAAATTAGATTCGCAGTATAGGCAGTTAACAGCCATAACAAACAAGTAGACAAGAACAGATATATATTGAACGTAATTATAAACTGTATTTGGTTCTGTGGTGCTTTGGAGCTGGCACTTAGGGGTACGACGAATCTGACGCCTCTCAAAATAAGGGGGTTTTTCGTGAGCTCATTCAGTTTAGTGCGGAGTTGGATAAAGAACTTCAAGTGCATCTCAGCCAGTCATCAGTATTCAAAGGCATTTTTAGGACTGTTCAAAACGAACTCCTGCAGTGCATGTTGGAAGTGTATCACGAGGAAGTTCGCAAACAAATAAAGCGTGCGGATTATGTTGCAATTATCGCGGATGAAGCCACTGATGTGTCTTGCGAATTTCAGTTGGTTATTGTTTTGCGATACATTGTTTATGGAACCCCCATTGAAAGATTTTTGGAATTTTGTTAATCCAGAAGGTCAGAATGCTCAGTCTATCTCGAAGTATTCTGAAAGAAATCGAACCCTTAATTGGAGATGACCGAGTAAAACTAATAGCTCAGAGTTACGATGGTGCAAACGTTATGAGTGGCGAGTCAAACGGAGTACAGAGATTAATAAAAGACAAATACCCAAATGCGCACTACATTCATTGCTATGCGCACCAGTTAAACCTTATAATGTCTACTGCAGCCTCAATTAATCGCAAAGCCCGCATCTTCTTTGCACATCTTTCAGGTATTTCTTCTTTCTTCTCAAATTCGAAACAAAGATCGAAAGTGTTGCATAGCATAATTCAGAAAAGCTTATTCCGTGTGTCTCTCACAAGATGGAATTACCATTCGCGAGTAGTAAAGGATATTTATGAAAACAGGAAGGAGCTTATTACTGTCATGGAAACAATTGAAACGAGGAGAACATAAAACTACCCTCTACTATTGAAAAAGCTGGTTCATACAAACAAAGACTGCAAGATAGAGACTTCATTTTCTGGCCATCGTTTTTCTATAAGATAATGCCTCATGTGGACATACCTTTTAATCAATTTCAAAAGAAGACAACTGAACCAACCAAGGTAAAACAAGACATTCATAACTTTGAAACAATAATGCAAAACATCAGAGATGACATTGACTCCATCAGTCAGGTTAGTTTTAAAAATGACGAAACAATGCCTTACAAGAGAGCAAGGGTTGATGATAATAACAAAAAGCAAAATGCTTTGGAGGTGTGTGATGCCATATTTTGTGAAATAAAATCATGTTTTCAGTTCACTGGGCACCTAATTGCAACCAACTTATTTGATGTAAGCCAGTTTGACAATTATGTAACACATGTCCCAGACAAATATCTTGAAATTACGGACACATATACATTTCTGGAGAAAAGAAAGTTGAAGGGAGAGCTTCAAGTGTTCTATGCTAGGCCTGAGTTGAGAGCAGTTTCCGGTGCGGTTCCGTTTCTTTCGCTGATTCTAGAGGATGAACTCTATGCTACTTTTGAAGAGACTGTTAAAGTTTTGAAACTGTTAATCACTATGCCTATCTCGACATCAGAAGCTGAGCGGTGCTTTTCAATGCTCAAGAGGATTAAAACTTTTCTACGAAACACAATGAAAGAAGAGCAATTGAGTGCCTTAGGAATGCTGTCCTGTGAAAAGCTGTTTGTGTGCAAAATTGACAATTTCAATTCAAAGGTGATAGATTTATTTGCCAACAAGAAGGAGCGACGAATGGATTTTCAATACCGTTCCTACTAATTCATTTGAAGCTGTCTTCATAAAGTCATGGAGTTGCTGCTTTCGGTGAGTACAATGCTTTTAATTTTTAAAGGTTAGTAATTTCATTAAACCATTTTTAAAAATTCAGGTTACTCATTTTGAAGTGAAAAATTGCGTCTTGTGTGTGCGTGCGTGTGTGCTCGCTCGTATGTGTTTGTGAGTGTGAGACAAAGATTTCTCGAGTTTGTTTCATTTGATTTTAGTGCGAGGAAATTTATGGCTAAAGCAATAACAATAACTGTCTCTCTATCACGAAATCGTACACGAACGCTTCGTATCACATTCTCCAAGAACTGTATTATCAAACTGTTACTGTACTCGTTACACCTGTGCGTAACAAGAGTACGAATGTAATAAATATCTATTTCCGTTTACCTGTACGCTCTGTATGGTACAGTATATTATAAAATAGTTTGGATTATTGATAAGATTACCTAAATCGTTCGTAATTGGTGCACAAATTTATATTTTAACAACCCTTATTTATTTATGGCACCATCAATACAATACCTCACCGGCCGCCCGTGCAATTTTGTCTATATCTTTTAAATGGAATCAGTGAAGTTAAATGCTGCCTTTTTTGTATTCGATATGTGAAAGAAATTGCGTTTGCCTAGGAATGCTTAAGTTTTAATTTTAGAAAACATTGTTTCAGCAACACTTACTTTAAAAAGCACTAGCAAAATTGGTATCATTATTTACCCATTAGAGCCTGGCCAGTTTTTGTATGCATTACTGTTATTTTGGCTACGGAGTGTTGGTAGCTTCAGCGTGTAGAAGTTTTCACTGTTGGCAATGTTCCAGCTACCGAGATCACACCACCCATTCCCCTAACAGATGACAGTCACTCATTGTAGTTTATAACTTAGAATACAACCTATTCCGAAATTCCTCTACTAGCTCAGAATATCAACTTTTAGAAGTGAACAAGTGAGGCCCTATGTTAAAATTTGGAACATCAAGAAAATAACAGTGTGAGTGGTTATCTGGGTGGGTACTAAACTCTAAAGAATAGCACTTTCAAATGCTTACGCTCTTTATCAAAATGTTTCAGGCATACCACTACACAAATTCGTGCTGAAAGTTGGTGCTACTGTTATGCTAATCACAAATATAAACTTGAGACGGAGAAACAGTTTTAATAAATAGACATAAATATAAATATTTGTAATAAAAAGCTTCACTTATCTTAAAAAATGGTGTTTAGTCTTCTTTCTATTGGAGATCGATTTCAAAATCAGATTGTTTTCATCATCAGTTCATCAATAAACTTTGTAGTCAAGGATTCCAGTTAAGACTTTATACAAAGGCTATACAAAAGAAGATTGGAGAATTGAAATATCAAAATACTGTTAATGATATTTCTACCCTTAAAAAAATAAAAGACGATCATAATTTTAAAAAATTTACTTACCGTCCTTAGGCTAATAAACATTTTCAAACATTTTTAGAAGAAGTTGGTATAACTTCAGTAAAATCAATGAGACATTGTACAACAGACCTGGGAAGCAGTACTCACCATGTGACACAGCTTCAGACACATTTGAGGGCAATAGAGTTCTTTGGATATAAAAATCCTTAACATGCTATCCTTCAGATGAGAAGTAAAGCTGGAGGCCTGTGTCAAGCTTGATAAGGAGGCCTCTGAGTAATATTAACAGGCTTTCACACCCAATACAGAATGTGATGCTTAGAACCACAGCATTTAAACAGCGATCATAAATAAGAACTCAATTTCAGTTTACTCCATTCATGACCATTACAGCGGAAAATTTAGGAGAAAAACAGTTCCATCTAATGCCAGTGTATGTAAGCTACTGCAGTTACCAAAGTGAGGAACAACTGTGTTCTCTTCTTTGTAGCAATGTTCCCCAGGCCTCTTCTACAATGATTCAGGTTGATCTGGTATCTCATTGTGAAACTGCTATAATTAAAAATAATGGACCAATTTTAATTTCTGTTTTGTTTTACATGATGACTAGCACAAATGTGTACAATTTAGAAGTGTAACTATGGAGCATCTTAATAAATATTTGCATACATTGTTAATTTTTAATAGTTTTGGGTTCATCCTAGTGTTATGAGCTTTAATTTGGATTTGTTACATTTATCAATTTATCAGTTCTTGTCTTCGCCACCACTTAGACTTGGTCGTTGTCTTGGATAATTTCTTCAGTTCCTCGAACATCATCTTCTCCCAAAGTATATACTTGAAAGAAGCGCAGAGACAGCTAAGCACAACTTAGCACAAAAGTGAATTGAGAAGATATTGACACACTGCTTCAGTCACACTGTTTTTTCACAGGACATATTTCAAGAGCTTTTGCTCTTATCATCAGCTAGAACTTATCTTCTCCTTCTTGAACAACTGCATGCTGCTCTAACTCTCCGCCAAGCTGTGCCCACCATTTTCGAGGAAGTGGTATTCTTAAATGCTCTGATGAACTTATCTTGGTCAATGTAACTTTACTTGATCTGGTAATATTTGGTGTTATCCCTAGAAAGAAGAATAATAATAATTGATGATAATGATTTATGTATATAAGGGCGTTCAACTACTTGGTCATCAGCGACCTTTCAAAACCTCATGGCAATCATCAGAGAAAAACTGGACTATAAGTACAAAAATCAAAATAAAACATCAAATAAAATCAAAGTGCTCAATTAGGCAGAAAAAACGAATGAAAAACAATATAGTAATTAAAACAATAACAATTAATAAAATGCAAAAAGGCATAAAAAGCCATTTTCTATATTAAAGTATGTAACTTAGCATGATAAAACAAACTACCTGCGCAGCAGTGGTCGAATTAATTTTACCCTTTTTTTGGGAGGGGGGGTGAGCTGGGCTAGCATTTTCAGCAGGTTTATCCTGCCTATTTTTCACTGTTATGGCAGTGAGGGCAGGATCTTCCTACTCCTTGTCCTTTATGGAGGCGGACCACTTTCCAAATGAAAATTTTGGTTCGAGAGCTTCAGAAGAAGATCTAGGAGGAGATGATTGTGGACTTTTAAACTGCTTTGTTTTCTTGGTACCAGTTTTAGTAATTTTATTTTGGCTTTCATAATTTTTGTAGCCTTTGTTGGTAAAACAGTTTCGACCAGGAGAATGTTATTGCAAGATCAAATATACGAATTTACTGGACCAGCAATATTGTCTAAAACCTTCTGAATATCAAACGGATTCACAGTAGTAAATTTCCGGCCTTCCTTATTTCTAGTAATGACTAAGTATCGAGGACCATAAGCCTCAACTTCTTTTCCAATATTCTTAACACGCTGGTTTATTTTTTTATTTGCGGCCATACTGACAATGTCCTCCACCATTGCAAATGTATCCAATGTTGTGCTCACATCCTGGGCGCCACCCTGGCTTAGGTGAGAGTCCTGGTTTGGACCTTGCTCACCTCAGGGTCTCACCTTCCAAAGTAAAGACAGAGTGCATTAACTCATGCAGTCGCCCCCCACAGGGCTCAGGTGTAGAAACGGATAGGAACACAGTCCTGCATGATAACCAAGGGCTGGGACTGATGTATTACCCAGTCACCCCCTGCACTAGGTATCAGACTTGTATTCAGGGGGGGATGCTCATGGGTCAAACATGGATGTGTGCCAAAGTAATGTAAGACTTCAAGGTCTTCCTTTGCTCAAGGTCCCAGGAGTTAACAAATTTCCATGTGAATGTGGACATGTATACGTGGGACACACAGGACGGACAACTGAGGAAAGATGCAAGGACCACCAGCGCAACATCAGGCTCCTACAACCTGAAAAGTCAGCAGTAGCCCAACATTGCATAGAGCAGGTCCATAAAATTGACTTCAATAACATTACAGTCCTCGACCAAGCCAAAAAAATACTTTGACAGGGTCATTAAGGAGGCCATTCAGAAAAAAGCACATCCATTCAATTTCGGTAGGGATTCTGGTCTTCAACTGAGCCCATCCTGGACACCGGCCATTAAAAGCATTTTGACTGCAGACTCCAACTGCATGGCTCAAGTGACGGACCGCGCAGAAAACGACAGTAACTCCAACCACACGCATTCAGTGACGAACCTCACGGAAAACACCAAAGCGGATGGTAGCTGTGTCCATCGCCAGCTGTGCCATTGACTCTTGACAGCAACATGGGGAAGAAGAGAAACGCCGCAACACGAAAGCGGAGCCAGACAGCGAAGCCACCATCACCGCGGCTCTCACCAGCCAGCTCTCGGGCGCCGTCTCCTGCCTCGCTGCCGGCACCGGCAGACGAGAGGGAAACTCCCGCGGAGCTGACAGGAAAGTTTTGGGCCACTCGGCCTGCTTCTCCCACCGCGCCGGACGCCCGCCAGGAGACCAGTCAGCCGTCGCCGCAAATGGCCGCTGGGTCCCCCAAATCAACACGGCTAGCCTTCACTACAGCACCGACGGAAACACCACTGCTTAACCGAGCAGCAACGCAATCAACTTCGCCGACACCACAGGCTAGCCGATCCCCAACTGCTACGACCGCCACTCAACCTCCGTCAGCAAGCAACACCACACACACTGCTGTAGTCATCGGAACACCCCTGGACCTCCCTGCAAGGTATATCCTCACCGCTGCTACGCAGAAGTGGCCCACAACCATAAGCGCCACACGGATCTCGTCGCGACGTGGCCCAACGACCTGCGTGCACCTGCAGTTTGCAGATCCTCGGGACCGCGACGCCGCTTTGACCTCAGGTCTGCTCATATTGGGGCAGCTCCTGAAGGTGAAGATCAGCAGACTGCCGCGACACATCCCGTGCCGGAACTGCTGCGCCTATGGGCACAGCGCAGACACATGCACCGTGTCGCTACGGTGCCACTACTGTGGCTCTCCCGCTCAAACTGCAGCATGCAGGGCCCACGATCTCCGCCGACGCCGCCGGTTCTGCGCTACTTGTGACGGTCTCGGCCATTTCACAGGGCAGATGCAGTGCCCGGCATACCCTCGCGAAAACCCAACGAGACCGACACCCCGGAGCACTGCCAACAGCGAAACTGCGGCATGGCAGCTAGCACTTGGTTGCCTCCGGGAGGACCTGCAACAAGTCAACAGCAGACTCCAGTCCCTTGACGAGCTCCTCGCAACAGTCACCGCCGCCAACCACCGGACCCCAGCGGAAGAGGTCCTTAACCTCAACCAGCGCCTGGACAACCTGGAGGAATCCGTCACCGCCGCTGCCCAACAACAGAAATCTAACCACGCCGCCCTCATCGAAATCAAAGACACATTGACAACTAACGAACGGACTTACTCCACTGGACAAACTCTCCTCTTCAGTAACCCAACTACAGCAGACAACAAAGACCATCAACTCCCAACTTCAACGCACAGAACAGTTAGCCAGCGAACAGAAAGACATAATTGCCTCACTACAACACAAGATGCACTGCGTGGAGACTCATCTCAACGACACACTTTCCTGCTAGCCGACGGACTCTTCCACCCTCAACAGCAGACTCGACCAGCTCCACTCACAACTCACAGAATTGGACACCAGCCTCCACACAGAACTTAATGACCTGAAATCTGCAGAACAAATCATCGCCGACTATGACACACAAAACACCAGGAGGGTCCAGGCTCAGTTCCCTAACATCTGGAGACCACCTCGACCACCACCGCACACCTGATGACGCCTCAACAACTCTCTTCCCCCCCGGCAATAACTGCCGGAAATTATGCCCTCCAATGACAAATATATTTACAATAAAGATTTCACTTTCTACTCCTCACCTTGAATACCTTCCTGCATTTTCACCTTTAATCTCCATGCGCCTCGTTCAGGGCCTTTTGGTCATGTTCGACACCTGGCAAGCATTCTACACCCGCCTGCCGTTATTGACTGCCAGCTCTGCACCTTTACCATTACTGACGGGAGTGCTTATAGTGGGATCCCACAAAGCCACCCGAAATACCTTCCTTGCTTTCTCGCCTTCTATCCTTTAGTAGTTAGTCGAAAAAATCCATTCCAATATTGTTTACTCAGTCATTGGCCAGAGCAGGGCGTACTTTGCCTTCCGATTAATATATGTATAGGGTCACATTTTTCAGCAATTACTCAGTTCCTGGTGAAGGCCATGGAGTGTAAAACGGCCGAAAGCTCGACCTTCTTAAATTTGACGCGGCTGATCACCCCTGAAGCCTTAATCAAACTGTACCAAAGTGACCAAAATTAGGCAAATGAGTCAACCATGTATATACTTTTCTCCACATACCAGTTTTTTTTTTAACGAAGACTAGTTTCTGGGACCTTGTTCCCTATCGTCAGTTATGCGGTTGACTGATGATGCTTCCGGTGTCTGCATCTGGCTTTGTGTCGCGCTGCCATCTAATGTTTGATGACGTCATGTACGGCGGGTATTTTAAAATTCATCACGAGGAATCTAGGAACAAGAATGAAAGAACACTTCAGAAATATGAAATTCAAACACATGTACAAGTCTGCCATAGCACATCACCTTTGGTCTGAGAATCACAACATAAAACAAGAAGTAGAACTGATCAAACAGGCAAAGAAACCTCTAGAACTACAGATTTGGGAAAACATATTTATTACGAAGAAACAGGACCTCCAGAAGATATACAAAAACATTGTGTATCGAGAAACACTAAAATGTGACTTCGTTTTATGGAGTTTATTTACTGCAGATACAGCCCTGATAATGCAAACATCAGCAATACCGAGATGCTTCCAATGTGACGTGCAAACGTAGCACAGTTCAACATTGTGCTTCTTCGAAACCTTTCTTGTGCAGTTAAAATTCTAATAGTATAGTGGCATTGGCAGTGCTTTTGTGATAATGTTGGCGTTTGCTGGTAAAGAATTTAATTACGGAGGCCCCTACAAAGCTAAAGACAAGAAAGGTATTCCATTCTGTTGCAAAACATATAATATATCGGGTTATACAGTTCCGTAAACACAGGAGAAAAAAGTTACTCGTACCCTTTCAAAAAGCAACGCTTAGGACAGCACAAAATAGTGTGAAAGTCTGGGTAAACCATCATGAAAATGCTTCAACAACTGCGGTTAAGGTTACAACTCCGAGGAATAATCGAAAATCACGCAAAATCATATCTCTTGATGAGTTGATAAGTGCGTTGTGTGTAGAAACCTTTTTGAGTATTATGAACAGAAAAAGGAAATTCTTCCTTTGATTAAACTTCTGAACTTGGCTAAAAAAGAAATAAGCTTTCAGGGTGGCAAAGAAACATTTAGAAAAAATATTAAGAAAATTTGATTTCAATGTAAGAAATGGAATAACAAACCTTTGGTACTTAAAATTACGACGCATTTTTTTGAACGACTTCTCCTGCATCTTGGTCTTGCGTTTCTTGACTCGGTCTTACTATCGGAACTTTGGCGTTTTTCTTTTTAAGTTCTTTCTGTAAATTTGTTACTGCGTTTAGCAAAGACTTGTCCTTTTTTCTTTATGCCGTTTTGGCATTTGTGTGAAGGAACGTTTCACTCCCTTTCGGCTTCCCCATTTGGTTTTACGGGAATTTGGAAGTCTTGTTTATTCCACGTTTCCTAGTCATACAGAAAATTATCGTATATTGATATCCGGTTGTTATGGAAATCGTACGTCATTCACATGCATTTAAATTAAACAAAAGCGTGTTCTTCTCAACTCTAGTACAAGGTCTTCTTAAAGAAATATATCCTTCTATCTACCAACGTTAATCGAGATAAACGTGTATAGAAATTGTCTTATATTTACCTAAGTTTCTTGTAAGTGCATGGAAATTAGAGAACAAAGTTGGTTTTAAGCAACACACCATAGAAATATAAAACTGATCGCTGAATGATTTCTTTGACATTTTGTCTTCTTTACAATGCCAAGAGATAAGGATAACGTAGTAATGTTTGAACGAAATAAAAAAGTAAAACACGTAAATTAAAACAAATAGAAAATAAAATATTTGACGAGTTCCTACACGTTAATGTGCTTTAAAAAGCGTTTTAGCGAAATAAAATTTAGGTATAATAAAAAATTTAGACAAGGGTAACACATCCAAAAAACTTAGCACATAACATAATGCAAATAACATGTGTTCAATAAGTATCAGTTGCAAAGCAAACCTTTATCTGTCGGTGCTTGAAAGATGATGGTAATTTTTAAGTTAATTTTTCAAGTCCACGGACGTAAATATTGGGGCAATCAAATATAATCAGGCCTTTCGTTCCAGAAAATTTATTCATGAAGAATAATTGAAATTAACATTTTTATTACTTTTCTAGATATTCACCCATCTTTTCTATGCATTTATTCCAACGGACAGGCAGTGTTTTTAATGCCAGTTCCAAAGAAAGTGCGAGGACTGGTGCAGAGCCAGTTGCGCTCGAAGTCTGTCACCTCCTCATTGGTTGTGAAACGGTGTCCTCTGAGAGCTTCTTTGGGTGGACCAAACATGAAGAAGTCACACAATGATAGGTCCTCGAAGTCCTTGTGCTACACAGCCAAGGCGGACCCAGGGGTAGAGGGCCCCCCCCCCCCCCCCCGCAAGAGGCACAGGCTTGCACCTGCATTAGAAAGGCAGGGTGCCTGCCATGTTCGCGCTGATGACGACAATTTGCACACCAATGGACACGAGTGACAGAAGCAGCCATAAGGCTAAAAACATATGTTAGTTCCATTAACAAATAGTTATTATACGCTGTACTTCAATTAAGCTTGACGTTACCCATAGATACTATACTATATAGTGATGACGCCTCCGGGCTGATTTTTGTCACCTGCATGTTATGTACAGTAGCATAGATACAACTTCACCCACCCGTACACCGGGACTAGGAGAATTAGATTCCGGCATTATGGCGGCGTTGATATGAACATGTCAATTAACAGAGTCATTAATAATAGTATATTGCGATACTAATCTGGCAAACAATACGGAACGAGGAAAGGTTTGGAAAAACGAGGTGCTTGCATTGAGATTTTTCAATTCTCGAGATTCCGTTATGTGCTAACTACATGTTTATTACACATTATTTTTGGCACTATGTGTATTTATATGAATCTGAATTTTAGTAATTAAGATATTAGCTGAAATATTAATAAATATAATTGAAGATAAATGTTAGATTTTAGAACGTGCATTGCCTATATCTGTTTCTATGCAGAAATACTTACACTGTGCGGGAATGTCAACTTACGATGCATAGCAACAATAACGGTTAAGTATGGAATATTAATTACATAGTGCAAGAATTATTTAAAAGAACTCACACGTTAAAACTTTACAACGCTGGAATGTACGAACAACCATTTTTCTGTTGTTAAAGTAGGCTAATACAGATTAACTGCATATTTTTGTTGAGGTGATATAACTCGAACTCCTGTTTATGTTTCGAGTGTTGAGAGGTTAAAGAAAGGGGATCTGCTGGTTAACATTGCAGCGCCCTCGTGGTGAAACAGATGACCTTCACGTATCTTCTTTTAAAAATCAGCCTGTAGTAAATAGTTAATCTCTGCTTTTTCTTCATTTCTTACTGCCTCAAATCGTAGCAATGCGTCGGGTCGTAGAGTGGTATAACTAAAACGTCTCCCTCTTCGGTGAGCTATTGCTATCACATAATGTTCGCACCCTTTCTAAATTCAGTACCTCATTTCCTTAATTTGATAGTATTAAAACTCTGTCACTAGTTGATATATTTAATTTAAATTACTTCCAGCAGTGTGCTTACATCGTTAAATTAACATTTTCTTAATATATTTTTCTTTATTTCTTTTTTATTTTTGCCTTCTCCAACGTTAAGTCATATCGGAAGACGAATGAAATAGATGAAATGATGCTCAAATGAACCCAGGGTCCATAGAGTTCAGAGTTAGCCGATATTCGTCTTTCAGATTAAGGGAAAAATCCGGAAGTAAAGCTTATCCGGTAACTCACCCTGATCGAGATTCGAACTCGGGACCTCTTGAAGGTGAATTTTAAACTATTTATATAAATTATTATCTCACAGAGAGTGTTCAGGATATTTCAAGGTGTTGTCGTATGCTAAAGCTGGAACAAATTCTTAGATTTCGTTGAATATTAAATTTAAGATATTTTTATAGGAAATTCTTTAAATATATTATGGTTTTGATTTATACGAGTATTGTGCTTTACAGCAACCCTTGGTCCCTGCCAATGGAAAGCGTAAAGCTTGATTGCGAGTTTATTTCTAGTGACCGCACCAAGTGGCTGGCTTTGTAGGGGAAAACTGGTCTTACCCCTAACCGCAAAGTCATAAACATCTTAGGATACGCTTACCGGGTGGAGGGGTGAAGAATGTTAGGCTCGTGTTTATAGCTGAGAATAGCCAGTGGTGGCGTTTAAAATAATGTTTAGAATTAAAAAGAATTTCAAGCTGATTTCACTGTATGAAACAATGATTTGGTTTACTTATTGATATTTTCAAATAAATTTCAAATAATTAATGTATCCTATAATACATAGTGTTACAACGCTTTATAACATAACTGAAAAAAAGTTATATTACCTATGCTGTTATGGTATTAGTACTTATATTACCTACAAGAACTACATCATATTATTAGCATAATGTCCAAGGAAAGTTTACTAAAACATTCCGATAACTTGCTGTAGGGCCATCATTACAATTTTAAAGGGTTAAATTGCATCAATGTGTATGAATTTGTGAGCGATATTTACTTGCAAATGAAAGAAGCAATTTGGATATTCTGGTAGTTAATAATATTTTATAAGCAAAGACTGTACTTTAGAGCTTTGTTTATTGCAATCGTGAGCCTTTTATCCTAACACATTTTTCTATATTTGATGGCAGATACAGGTAGTGAATCAAATTTTAGTTGATTTAAAAAAGCAGTAAATGCCTCAAAAGAAAAAAAAACGACCTAAGGAATTAAAGAAAAACTAGTAAGGAAAACCTATTACACTTTTCAAATGCTGGAAGGTTTTTACAAAGATGTCTGCTAATTTTACAAGTTTGAATAAAGTTAAGCAGTGCAATTTTTTGGGGTGGGGGTCTTCTGTTAAACACAATTTAAATAAATAATCATATATATTGCACATAATATTTAAATATGTCATAAACACTTTAAAACACGAGAAAGTTTAGAAATACTGTTAGGTATGTATTACAAGTATGAATGTTAGCATATCCGAGGGAAACTTACAAACATGTCCTAAAAGAGGTAGACATTGTCAGGTGACCGTCATTCAATTTTTAAAAATGAAATATAAAAGTATGTTAAATTATCCAGGAGAGATGTAATGATAGACTGGCTTAGGCAAAACCATCCAGCAGAACAGTTCCATGCCATTTACTTCTCCACTGTTTTCAATTCTGATATTTACAGCTTAACTGAAAGAAAGAAAGAAAGAAGTCTGTGTGGCTGGCAGAAATGCTACTTTCAGAATGGACATAATTCAAATTTACCAGCATGCAGCTCAGAACTGGCAAGGATGTTGCAGGCACGCGAAAAATGAAATTGAAGCAGATATGCAGAAAGAATTATTATTCTTGGATGCAGACCAGGAAACAGTAATTAACTTGGCAGAGGACGGTGATGATTTATTTCAATAGATGATGATGAAGCCCAGTGTCAAACAGAGGAAGCAATAAGAGATGAAACTACCACTCAAAGTATCTAAAACACATAATCAACTGCAACAGCACATAATATATGAAAGCAGCTGCAAGGTACGGGTGCAAGAAGATCTCAGTTTGCAGTGAGATAAGAGAGCCAGCATCCTCCCCCCACTACACCATTCGATACTCCTTCACTGCCACCTCATCTGAACCAAACTGTACATGGATAGTATCTGGATTGTTGTCAATATAGATTAATAGAGCAGTAGCTAGATACACCATCACGAGTGAAATTGTACTTATGAGCGAACAGTTGCGTGGTCTCCAAAATGTTCATTCCCTGTATCTCGTTCATGTCAAAATGCTCAAAATATCAACTCTCTGTTATCTACATAATTTTAACCCTAACGTTGACCACAAAAGCGACTAAAGATCATTTATGGACAATTTTCGCCTTAAAGTCTCCCCTTAACCTTAATTTTGACAATCGCAGAACGGAAAAGAGAGAGGAAAGAAGAGAATAATAAAGGTTGGTTCACAATACCTTGGGAACGGGAATTTATATCGATGAGCTTATGGATAACAAATTGAAAAGTCAACTTTGTGTAACGGAAACTGGCAAATGACATTTATCTGTTCTTCCGATTCAACCAATAATGCAGAAACTTCAAGGAGTAAACATGTTGTAATTGCAGATCCATTATTGTTTCCGATTGCTCAACTCAAAGAGAGCTCATTCCTTTAATGATAGTATATCTAAAAGACACTTTTTTTTTAATTTACGTCCTTTAACTTTTGAAGTCATATCGGACGATGAATGGAATGGGTGAAATGATTTTCAAATGGGCCCAGAGTCCATGGAGCTTAGATTTACTCAACATTCGTCTTTTAGGATAAATGAAAACCCCAAATAAACCTTATCCAGGTAACTCACCCTGACCGAGATTCGAACTCGGGACCTCTTGAACGTGAGGCACACACGCTACCATCTACGCTACCGAGGCGGACACTTGTTGTTTTGCTTCATTTTATAAATATTTCTATTCTTTTTGGCGAGAGAGCAGCCCCCTTTGAGTTGCATAAAAACAAATTGAACACAACGCCTCCGCAGAAAGAATCAATGTTCAGTAAATCAGAGAATCACTAATACTCCCTTCTGGTTTCCGGATCCAGTTAAAGCTTCCCATTAGTTTTGAACGCTCACATTGTAGTACACGTATTTAACTATATCGTTCTGGGTTTATATTATCCCTCATTTTGAACCAGCCTTTAAAATTCATTTTTCGTTTTAGACAGTTTAAAGTCAGGAACCCTAGATCATATTTTGCACAATAAAAAGGAATGAGAAAATATTTTTGACGCATTGCATCAATATTTAATAGAGGTTGCCTCTAAGAACTGTCGTCATTTACGTGCGTATTTCCCATTCCTTTGCTCTGATCTTCATTTTGTTCTGTTGCAGCAACTGGACTGCTTTCCAGATCTTTGCCAAACTCTGATACAACAATACCATCTTTAACTCCGGGAGAAGGAAAACCATGCTTTCCTTCGTTTATTTCCACACCCGCTGAAGATATGGTACCTTAAGACTTGGCAGCGAAAACTTCCCTTAAAACATCCTGCCCAACAGAGCCTGTATTGATGCTCCGACTTTGCGATCCCATATTTCTGTCAGGCTGTTTGCGTTGGTGTGTTAAGTTTTCTGCTGACCAAGCTGGACTGACAATAAGTACAATATAAGGGCTGGAAGGCCTACAGCTCTGTATACTAACATCTGTCAGTTGTAGGGACCCTGCCTCTGCACTGTACTGGCTCCTCTCGCATCACCCTTCCTCCCGGGGATGTCCCACTTGGGAGCATAAGGTACAATAGACAAAGATTGGTCGCAGTGCCGAATCACCTCCGAAAAAAATAGAACATCTGTCAGTAATATATCTTCCAATGTACAAAAATGCATTAGGTGCCGGTATTTCAGGTAACATGCTTAGAAATTCTTGAGACAGATATTCAGAAGTCTTGCTAATTTACTATTTCACCAGAATCTGTATCTTTATTAATTTTATATATATACTTTATCTTGTTGAAAATTATCCAAAGAATAATAACAAACACAACAAAATCTTTACTACCCATAGAATTCCATCACATTTTATTCCTCCATGATAATCCTGATACAAAGTCAAAGTAATGTAAATATACTTGTTCTATCATGATTAAGATGTCGAATTATGATATCCACGTATAGTGATCCTTTCTTTTACTTAGAAGTCAACATTTCAAATTGCCTTATTGTCTAAATCGTTTGAGAAGAACACGGTGCTTCAATTTTGAAATGATTGTATCTGAAATTATAAAATTAACCAGTGCACAAGAGTGGAAGAGAAGGAGCGTGCCGCAGCAGTCTGAGTAGTTACGGCAGTGCCTGTGGATGGCTGGGATAGCGCAGGCCTGAGGAGGGAGCAGCTGGTGGACGCAGACTTGGGGCCACTCTTGAGCTAAGCGGAGACAGGGACAAGACCAACCTGGAGGACATCGCACCGAGGAGAGCCACATACAAGTCGTACTGGGCCCAATGGGACTCGCTGAAGGTCAGAGAGGGCGGGCTCTTCCGCGTATGGGAATCACCCGATGGAAAGACGCAGAGAGAACAGTTGGTAAGTTCCCGGAAGTCTTGGAGGAAGCGTATGCCGGTACTTCAGGAGGACACCTGGGAGCAAACCAAACGATTGACAAACTACGGCAGTGCTACTACTGGCTGAGGCTCCGAGCAGACGCTGAGAGATGGTGCCGTCAGTGTCACGTGTGCGCGGCGAGTCGCGGCCCCCAGACTAGGAGCCGGGGTCGCATGCAGCAGTACAACGTCGGAGCGTCATTCGAACGGATCGCTGTCGACATAGCTGGACCATTTCCAGTGTCCGACCGAGGCAACAGGTGCCTAATGGTGGTCGTGGACTACTTCATCAAGTGGCCGGAGGTGTTTGCCATCCCGAACCAAGAGGCAAAGACAATCACAGACTGCCTCGTGTAGCAAGTGTTCTGTCGATTTGCGGTGCCGTTAGAGCTGCACAGTGACCAGGGCACCAATTTTGAGTCCAAACTGATGAAGGAGGCACTAGAAAAGCTTGGGGTGAACAAGACCCGCACGACACCTCTACATCCCCAGTCGGATGTCTTGGTCGAAAGATACATCAAGACCTTAATGGAGCATCTGAGGAAAGTCGGGACCAGCCATCAGCGAGACTGGGACGTCAAGGTGCCACTGTTCTTGCTGGCCTACCGCTCGTCGACACACAAAACCACGGGGATGACGCCAGCCAGCTTAATGTTCGGCCGAGCGTTACGCCTCCCTTGTGACCTGGCTTTTGGAAGCCCTCCAGAAGCGAAATAGCCAGCGAACGAGGTTGTGGAGAACCTGGTGGACCACCTCCACGACATGCACGAGATGGCTCGCCAGAACATCCAGAAGGCGAGCGACCGCATGAAGGCCCGATACGACATGCAAGCCAACAGCCTAGGGTACCAGCAAGGTGACCTGGACTGGTTGTACCGCCCTACCTGTACCAAGGGACGCTGCTCGTGGCTTCAGCAGCTATGGCAAGGACCGTACCGGGTGGTGAACAGGATTAACGCATCCACAAGGTGCCCCGAGGAAAGATGTTGGTGGTACACCTGGATCACCTAGCCCGCTACGATGATGCTGTTCAGGACGACCAGCTTTGAGGAGGGAGCAGTGTCACCCAATTATCGGAAAGCACGACCAAGTGACAGCTGAGTATGGGACCGGAGGCATTCAGCCACGTCTACAAATTTATTTTATGTCACTAACTGAGGGGATGATTAGGGAAGTGTCACTGGTCGCTGGCCGCCTCTTTCCCCTCCCCCCTGGCGTCTGGAACATTCGGGCTTATTTTCTGAACCACAAGACTTCCAGAAACGGTGACCTTCCCTATATAAGACCTGTAGTTGGCGAGTCACGACAGTTCTTGGCGAGCAGCCGGGAGAAGCGCCGAGTGAGTGAACGGACCGGAAGACTGTGTACGTGCATCGGAGGAGTTGTACGTAATTGCGAGTGCAGAGTGGACCTGTGACAGACGAACTGGTGAATTTTAATTGTGTGCGCTACGTAATTCTGTGTAATCGGCAAGTGTTCCAACTGTAATTCGGTGGAAATAAAAAACATTTTGAGTTTTTGCAATTGGACTATTAATTTCACGAACCCACAAAGTCACAGTATGATATAGGATAGGTCAGAAAAATATTTACAATTATTCACAAAGTATAAGATTAACAGTATACAATTGCAAAACAATTGAAATAAGAATGAAGCGATAACAATTTTAACACTCACTGTCAGTGTATGCAATTATGGTATTTAGAATATAATATGGAAATTAACATTGTTTATCAACAAGTTTGTAGGAATTCATTCGTAGGTTGAGTAGAAGCAACTTACTGAAGAAATTTTGTTCCTAGATTTATGAAAATGTTTAACGGATACTGGTGTTGCTTCTCTGAATGTCCATTCTCTGTCTCACTCTCTCTCTCACTCTCCCTCTCTCTCTCTCTCTCTCTCTCTCTCTCTCTCTCTGTGTGGTAGCTACTTTCATTATGTGCGTTCAGTTTTGTAAATAATGGAAATTCAAAGTAACGTTTCACTAAGGTCATAGGTAATAAAATATTTATTACAAGTGAATTTCAATTTTAATATGACATAGTCAATGGCACGAACTATCTTCCAGGAGGGTGCTACACAAAACCTCCATACCGCAGTGGGCTCCTGAGTATCAAGAGGTGCGAGCAGGATGGGTCAGTGGACTAAATTCTGTCTCATGAACACTGCCGTACCACTCCCCTGGTGATCCTAATAATCAGTTTTTGACACATGTAGCAGTTTTTAAATTTAAGTCCTTTAACGTTAAGTTATAGCAGACATTTAATGAAATTATGTTCAAATGAGTACAGAGTACACACGGCTTAGAGGTACGAGACATTCATCTTTCAGGATAAGAGAAAACCTCCAACGTTAAGTCTTATCGGACGATGAATGAAATGATGTTCAATGAGTACAGGGTACATAGCGCTTGGAGTGACCAGACATTCATCTTTCAGGATAAGGGGAAACCTCCAACGTTAAGTCATATCGGACGATGAATAAAATGATGTTCAATGAGTACAGGGTACGTAGAGCTTAAGGGTGGCCAGACATTCATCTTTCAGGATAAGAGAAAGCCTCCAACGTTAAGTCATATCAGACAATGAATGAAATGATGTTCAGTGAGTACATGGTACATAGAGCATAGAGTTACCAGACATTCATATTTCAAGATAAGGGAAAACCTCCAATGTTAAATCATATTGGACAATGAATGAAATGATGCTCAAATGAGTACAGGGTACATAGAGCTTAAAATGACCAGATATTCATGTTTAAGGTGAAGCTGATATGGCATACATTGACATATTAGGTAAACATGGCCATCTGTAATTCAACTTAGGTTAATAACCAAGCAGACAACAAATGATGCAACAAATGCTTAGGTTTATTGAAATCCCAAATTGTGACGTAGGACCAATCAGAATTAAGTATTACTGTAACTTAGCAACCCAAACAGAATAAAAAGACCAATGATTTTATTCTTAAAATTTTTTCATCTGGTTTGAACTCTCGAAGAGGGTAGACGTGTTTTCGGTAAAATACTTCTTGAAACTATTAGAAGTCATTGGAGTTCATCATTTATGAACGTTTAGTAAACGTTTAAAATATACATAGAATACGCGACGCTACGATGTATAATTTGAGTAAAAAAAACTGTTGCATCATTTATAAATAAAAGGAAAAAATTAAAATATATTAAAGGGCTATATACATCAATGGAAAAAGTCGCATGTAAAGAAGAAAATGATGTCGAGAAATATAATTCCAAGTAAATTGAAATGCTATTAATTATTTTATTCCATAGTTGCCCAAAAGTGAAATCTCTTTTGTGTCGATACCACGCCTGAGAAGTTTCACATCTCATCGCTCGCCGCAGCTGCCGGGAGAGGATTTATAGAAATCTTGAGAACTTCATCTTCACGGCTTTTAGACAAAAGGTTCATCGCATCTACATCAAGGTAAGGTTTGGCTTCTACATGCGTCGCCGCACCGAGGGAGCGCGAAACTTTTGCACGTGTGGGGCATAGACTTCCCGAAGGGGCGAATCCAACTTCAGATATGTCACAGCATCGTGTGATAAAACTGCAACCCACAAAGAGGGGAACCGCTCCACAGGATAAGGGAAAACCTCCAACGTTAAGTCATATCAGACGACGAATGAAATGATGTTCACTGAGTACAGGTTGCATAGAGCTTAGAGTTACCAGAAATTCATCTTTCAGGATAAGGGAAAACCTACAACGTTAAGTCATATCAGACGAATGAAATGATGTTCAAATTAGTACAGGGTACGTAGAGCTTAGAGTTACCTAACATTCATCTTTCAGGTTAAGAGAAAACCTCCAACGTTAAGTCCTATCGGACGATGAATGAAATGATGAGAGAACGTAAGCTTTCACGGCCGAGTCCATAATGCAATTGGTTGTTTCCGGGCTGTTTTTGCCGTGGTCTGTTGGTGTAAGAACCAAACGTTTCGTCCACAACTACGGTAGACATCATCAGTGGCGTGGTCGAAGCTTTCTTGCAGAGAGCAGCCAAACTCTCTGCAAGAAAGCTTCGACCGCGCCACTGATAATGTCTACCGTAGTTGTGGACGAAACGTTTGGTTCTTACTCCAACAGACCACGGCAAAACAGCCCGGAAACTACCAATTGTAGAATGAAATGGTGTTCAAATGAGTAGTGAGTATATAGAGCTTAGTTACCATTTATCCTTCGGGATAAGGGAAAACCTTAATAATAATTATTATGATCATGATGGTAATAATGATGATAACAACAGCAATAAATAATAATAAACAAAGGATATATTTTTACATGAACATCTCACTGTATTTCTCGACATAGTCTCCATTGATGGCTATACACTTAGTGCAGCAATGTTCCAGCTTTTTCTTCCTGTCGGAAATATACGTTCCGTAAAGTTCTGAAAAATAATCGTTAATGGTGACTATCACTTCTTCATTTTCCCGCCTTGGTAGCTAGATGGTAGCGTGTCTGCCTCACGCTCAAGAGGTCCCAAGTTCGAATCTCGGTCAGAGTGACTTACCTTGGATAAAGTTTTTTCCGGGGGATTTCTTTTATCCTTAAATACGAATGTCAGGCAACTCTAAGCTCCACGGACCCTGGACACATATGAACATCATTTCATTCATCGTCCGATATGACTTAACGTTGGAGGACGTAAATTGTACAAAAAATGCCATACGATTTAATAACCATTAGGTATTGGATCTGTTTACGTAAGAAGAATGGAATTAGATTTTAGAACTAAAATATAAAGCAATGATAGATTGTTAAATGATATTCAATGCATATTCAAGTTCTACAGCTATAACTATTAGTGTTGATGACCCTACCTCACCACGCAGCGAATGATCACTGCACAACACCCGGATGCAGCACGTATTTGTGCGAAAATCTAGGGAACTTAGGACATCAGGGAGGCAAGAGGGTAAGGCTGTACGCATGCGTAATAACTGATTACCGAGCTTGCTGGCTCTCAGCACGTTGATGTCACGGATGCGTTCCATTAATTACGCAGATGTTTGCCATGCATCAAGAGGTCATTATTGGTTGAACTCTATTTCCTATACTTGCAATAATGCGTTGTTACTTACTGGGTCTTTTAAAATATCTACAATATCTTTTATAAAACATAAAAGAGCATGCTGCAGCAGGTAAGGACGAGCCGCCCCTGCTGAAATATTTAAATGAAAGCCTTGATGCGAGTCTGTTATCTGTTTTCCCTGGTCTTCAATGGCAGTGATGACTTCACTCTCTCAAGTATCACTGGATTCTTTATTTCATGTGTTGCTATATAGGGAAGTGGTATACAATAGTTCCAGAAAGGTCTTTCACTTACACACAACTTAACACTGAGTTAAACAAAAGGTTCAAAAGGTCCGAGTTCGAATCTCGGTCAGTGTGAGTTACTTGGCTAAGGTTTTTCCGGGGTTTTCCCTTATCCTGAAATTCGAATGTCGGGTAACTCTAAGCTCTATGGACCCTGAGCTCATTTGAGCATCATTTCAACCATTCCATTCATCGTCGCAATGCACAAGACTTTTTGCGCTCATTGATGACGTAGGGTGAAATTTGAATTCACCATTACATACCAGAGTCAAAACAGCAGCCAAAACAATGGATAAAGGCAAGTGAAAGTGTACCAGCGAAAGCAAGGACTATTTTGTCACCTGGTAAAGTTATAGCCACCGTTCTCTTCTTTATGGGGGGGGGGGCAGGTGGGATTCTCAAGGAGTAGGCAATCCTCATAGGATGTTTTGCATGAAATGTTTAGCTCGCAACTGGCCTCTTTGCGTAACAATGAGTTAAGTGGACTCAGAGAAACTTTTTGTTTGACTAAATATTGTGAGAATATAACTAAACAATCTTAAGGCTTCCTCCGATCTGAATCCTATAGAATTAATGTGAACAGATGCCAAACAATGGATTGTTTGCAGAAACGGAACATTTAAAAAGAACGACGAAATGTGCGCCAATAATTTGAGCAAAATGGACAAAAAGAATGAGAAAACGTATGCCATTATGTGTATGAAATAAAACAGAAGTACTAAGAAAAAAATTACTAATGGAAGAAACAATTGAAAGAATTATAATGAAGACAATGGGAAGGAGACAGTGATAAGAATGACAGTTTTCTTTTTTGTATTCTTATGTCGTCCAACGTTAAGTCATACCGGACGATGAATGGAATGGATGAAATGATGCTCAAATGAGCAAAGGGTCCATAGAGCTTAGAGTTACCCGACATTCGCCTTTCAGGATAAGGGAAAACCCCGGAAAAACCTTAGCCAAGTAACTCACACTGACCGAGATTCGAACTCGGGACCTTTTGAACCTTTTGTTTAACTCAGTGTTAAGTTGTATGTAAGTGAAATACCTTTCTGGAACTATTGTATACGACTTCCCTATATAGCAACACATGAAATAAAGAATCCAGTGATACTTGAGAGAGTGAAGTCATCACTGCCATTGAAGACCTGGGAAAACAGATAACAGACTCGCATCAAGGCTTTCATTTAAATATTTCAGCAGGGGCGGCTCGTCCTCACCTGCTGCAGCATGCTCTTTTATGTTTTATAAAAGACATTGTAGATATTTTAAAAGACCCAGTAAGTAACAATGCATTATTGCAAGTATAAGAAATAGAGTTCAACCAATAATGACCTCTTGATGCATGGAAAACATCTGCGTAATTAATGGAACGCATCCGTGACGTCAACGTGCTGAGAGCCAGCAAGCTCGGTAATCAGTTATTACGCATGCGTACAACCTTACCCTCTTGCCTCCCTGATGTCCTAAGTTCCCTAGATTTTCGCACAAATACGTGCTGCATCCGGGTGTTGTGCAGTGATCATTCGCTGCGTGGTGAGGTAGGGTCATCAACACTAATAGTTATAGCCGTAGAACTTGAATTTGCATGGAATATCATTTAACAATCTATCATTGCTTTATATTTTACTTCTAGAAACCAATTCCAGTCTTCTTACGTAAACAGATCCAATACCTAATGGTTATTAAATCGTATGGCATTTTTTGTGCAATTTACGTCCTCCAACGTTAAGTCATATAGGATGATGAATGAAATGGGTGAAATGACGCTCAAACGAGTTCGGGGTCCATGAAGCTTAGAGTTACCCGACATTTGTCTATCAGGATAAGAGAAAACCCCGGAAAATACTTTATCCAGGTAACTCGCCCTGGCCGAGATTCGAACTCGGGACCTCTTGAACGTAAGGCAGACACACTACCATCAAATCGGAGGGCAGATTGTGATGCACATATCATGTTGGCGCGATACTCCTTTCCCACGACCATAACAAGTGAATGTAGTTCGCATGCTCGCATTGTATCCAAGTATTCCATTGTGTAGCGTTATTCAGTGGCTGATATCAGTTTCTCTATTTATGTGTCAGTGTGAAACGTGTTATAAATTCACTTGATTCAGTGTATGAGTAATTTAATATTACGAAAACTTTAACCAATAAATAATAAACTTCTGAAAACTGCCTTTTTCAAACTGAGTATTAGAAGAAAGGATTGGTATAAAAATGCTAGGGCGACCAATACCCGAGCTATATATTGAGAAAAAAAGAAGAAATTCTGTTTATACCATGAATAAACATGGGCGCATGGTCTTCATTTTTCGTATCTAGGTGTGTCGCATGAACCTTTTTCCTGCAGCACGCTGTTGTTTTTCAGCATGAGCCGCCACTGTATATCAATGTCAAGAACTATTACATGGTGTATAGCAAATAGTATCCATGGTCCTTAGTCTCAAATCGTAGCCAATGGATGCTCCTAAACCAATGATATTCAATCTTATTTACTTATAATCAGTAGTTTTTTTTTTTTTTTTTTTTTTTTTTTTTTTTTTTTTTTTTGCAGATGAGACAAACCTTATTTTCAGAAATAGCGATGAAAGACCTATGCAGGAATAAATCAATTATGCCATTACAGAATTGGAGAAATGGATGGCACACTAGTAAGCTTCGTATAAATATAAATATAAGACAGTAACTCTTAAATTCCAGCTGTTTGAAGGAAAAGAAGAAAGAAAGAAATAATATTTGCATTTTCAAACACTCATTGGGCCATTTAGCAATATTTATTGCATAATATCTAAGATTTACATTATTTAACTCACCTAAATATCACAATTGGGCACTTACAAGGACATATCGGTGTATTATTTGACTTGTAAAATTTCCCCTTGTAGGAAGTTTGTGTTGGAGAATTTGGGCCCTCATTGTTCACTGTAGTTGGCTTGACACAATAAATTTCTAAATTCATTTGCCTGCTCATCAAACAGGAGTTCTAGATGTTTTAAGTATTCATCGTGTTGTGCCATACTGTCTAGACTCTCTTTGGGAGATAATAGACCTTGAGATGTATTTATTTGTTCTTCATTTGCATATTCTACATCTTCTATCTGTTGTGTATCACCCAATTGTCTTCGTCTGGGGTGTTTCCAAAGAAGGTTACAATCTTGGGTTCTTCTTCGTTCACTGGAGTCAGGTTCTGGAGAAGGACTTATTGAGTAGCCTATATCCTCTGAATCAGACCAACTCCTGGTAGTCAGTTTCTCTGCTCTGCTTCGTTCACTGGAGTGAGGTTCTGGAGAAGAACTTCTTGAGTAGCGTCTATACTCTGAATCACACTAACTCCTGGTAGTCAGTTGCTCTGGTCTCCTTCTTTCACTGCAGTCAGGTTCTGGAGAAGGACTTCTTGAGTAGCATGTATCCTCTGAATCACACCAACTCCTGGTAGACAGTTTCTCTGGTCTCCTTCTTTCACTGGAGTGAGGTTCTGGAGAAGGACTTCTTGAGTAACATCTATGCTCTCAATCACACCAACTCCTGGTAGTCAGTTTATCTGGTCTCCTTCTTTAACTGCAGTCAGGTTCTGGAGAAGGACTTCTTGAGTAACATCTATGCTCTGAATCACACCAACTCCTGGTAGTCAGTTTATCTGGTCTCCTTCTTTCACTGCAGTCAGGTTCTGGAGAAGGACTTCTTGAGTAACATCTATGCTCTGAATCACACCAACTCCTGGTAGTCAGTTTATCTGGTCTCCTTCTTTCACTGGAGTGAAGTTCTGGAGAAGGACTTCTTGAGTAGCGTGTATCCTCTGAATCACACCAACTCCTGGTAGTCAGTGTCTCTGGTCTCCTTCTTTCACTGCAGTCAGGTTCTGGAGAAGGACTTCTTGAGTAACATCCATGCTCTGAATCACACCAACTCCTGGTAGTCAGTTTATCTGGTCTCCTTCTTTCACTGCAGTCAAGTTCTGGAGAAGGACTTCTTGAGTAACATCTATGCTCTGAATCACACCAACTCCTGGTAGTCAGTTTATCTGGTCTCCTTCTTTCACTGCAGTCAGGTTCTGGAGAAGGACTTCTTGAGTAACATCTATGCTCTGAATCACACCAACTCCTGGTAGTCAGTTTATCTGGTCTCCTTCTTTCACTGCAGTCAGGTTCTGGAGAAGAACTTCTTGAGTAGCGTCTATACTCTGAATCACACCAACTCCTGGTAGTCAGTTTCTCTGGTCTCCTTCTGTCACTGCAGTCAGGTTCTGGAGAGGGACTTCTTGAGTAACATCTATGCTCTGAATCACACCAACTCCTGGTAGTCAGTTTCTCTGGTCTCCTTCTTTCACTGCAGTCAGGTTCTGGAGAAGGACTTCTTGAGTAGCGTGTACCCTCTGAATCACACCAACACCTGGTAGTCAGTTTCTCTGCTCTGCTTCGTTCACTGGAGTGAGGTTCTGGAGAAGGACTTCTTGAGTATCGTGTATCCCATGAATCACACCAACTCCTGGTAGTCAGTTTCTCTGGTCTCCTTCTTTCACTGGAGTGAGGTTCTGGAGAAGGACTTCTTAGGTAACATCTATGCTCTGAATCACACCAACTCCGGGTAGTCAGTTCCTCTGGTCTGCATTTTAGTGGTTGCTTGGTAGGCGATCTTGTTCTAAAGGTTCCAGAGGAAGTTGAATCTTGCATGACATCGTAACTTCTATCTGGTAACCTCGAGTACCTTCTCTGTCTAGGACGATAAGGCTCAGAAATCGTGGGCATTCGGACAGCAGCTGCCTGTGCTGTGAGAGGCTCTTCCTCTTGTGGTGGACTGAAGTCGTAATCGAATACTTCTCCTTCCTCCTCCTGCAATTCTTCTTCGAGTTCATATTCATACAGTCCCCGCTCTAAAGGTTCTCTCAAAACTACAGGAACATCGGGATGTTGGGAATATGCATTGCTATGGGAAGCTAAAGAGTAGTCCTGTAATATATCTGCTTCTGCGCTCAATTTTCTGGGATTATGTAGTTGCTGCCAGTTACTAGCAGAGCTGTCTCCAGCTGTTGCTGTGTTCAAACCTTCTTCAAGCCTTCTTCTTGTCGTTGGAGAAAGAGTTGGTCTTCTACGTTCCATTTTGTAGACACAAGATCTTCTTACAAGTCATACAAGTTCTTTTTGTTTGTATTATCAAATTAAATAACTGTTTAATTTAAAAACCATACCTCGGAATATTGTCCTCGTGATTTCAAACTTTCAAATGTTAGGCTGTGGACTCCTTACTACGAATTTTGAATTATATATACGAAAATTTTGAAGATTAAGCTCCTGGTGTTGAATCTATTTCGTTGTTTTTAATTGTTTAATTCGCATACTCCAATTAAACTAGTCATATGACGGCTTTGACTTGAGAAATAACCACAGGGTAATAAATAACTGATGGTGTTGTTACTCCCTGTTACTCCCTGACCAATGTTTGTGTATATGTTCTGTGAGCTTAGATGACTTCATGAGGATATAACAAGCAAATATAAATAAATTTTTGAAGAAACCAGTAAAAAAGGTAACAGTTACAATATATGGATTAATAAAATCTTGGAATTTGATGTTGAATACGAGTTAGAGTTATAACCTAAAACTGTTCCAACGAGATGAACTTTCTCTATGTACATGTTCGAGCCTTCTCTGAATAAACTGAATAAATGAAGGTTTTTTCTTACTCTGTGGTATAGATTGATTTAGTTTCACTTACACACAGCAACCAAGGATTAATGGATTTCTTCCATTAATCCTTTGTTGGATTAATGGATTATTCCATTAATTCTTTGTTGGATTAATGGATTGTTCCATTATTAGCGATTCCGATATTTGGCTGCATTTTGTAAACAAGACCAGCTTATGTTCTGTGCTTAAAATTTGCTCAGAAAAATAATATATATATATATATATATATATATATATATATATATATATATATATATAATTACAAAAGTAACAGTGCAAGAAATAATGAAGGTGAATAGGTACGATATAAACATAATAGAGTTTTTATTAGCCACAGGAATTCATACTGAATTATAGGCATTGTCAATATTGTTAGAGTATTGTACAATATTTACAATTCATCTATGAGGTATTTAAATCTATAGTTTACAGATAATTTACACAAATTACTATTCACACTTGAAAACATTAAAAAACTTGAGTACAATAACAGTTCAACTCTGTTATGAATATTTATGTAGACACTGACACTAGTATTAAACTTAATTTTAATGCTTTGGCTAGTTAAAGCTGTTCATTGATGAGTCTTCCAAACTTGGACACATGAAAGAAGAATAGAAATATAATACATTAGTATAATTATGTACAAGCTGATGAATTTATACTTTACCCGAATTGTATACAAAGTATTCATTTACTGAGTCAAACTCATTTTTTAAAATGAAATTATGTAGCTCTGCCTTAAACGTATTTATAGAGGGTATGTTTTTTTAATTGATTTGGCAAGTGATTGTATAGCTTTAAACCCATGTATGTGACAGAAGTCTCCAATAGTTTTGTTTTATGAATATAGATGTGTAATTTGTCTTTATGACGTGTGTTATGGATGTGTATTTCAGCATTTGTGACATAGTTTGCCGTATTAGTCTCCATGTATATCAATAACTATTTCATATATAAACATGGTAGGGTCAAGATATTCAAATCTCTGAAGTGATTTCTGTAGTTTTCCATTTTTGGAATACCAACCATAATTTGTAATGCTTTCTTTTGTAGCTTAAATATCAACTTACTATTTGTAGAATTTCCCCACAGTTGTAGTCCATATGATAGTAGTGAATGAAAGTAAGCAAAGTAACAGGTTCTGAGCGTAGTAAGTTCTACTCGAGGCTTCGGCTGATGTAAAACAAAACAAACTTGGCTCAGCTTCTCTGCTAACTTTTCTTTATATTTATCCCAACTTTTAATTCTCTTAAAAATATTTTCGTATAGTATTGTGAAGTCTCTTCAGAGACAAAGACTCACAGAACCTTCTTTGAATAATAAACAAACTTAAATTCATGTTGGTTTTCTTGAAAGTCTAAAACAATAGGATTATGATGTGGTGTATTTTTGTACCGGTAATTGTGTATTTAGTTAATATTTCTCAGGATAGCGTGATGTCAGGCAGGCGATATATGAAGAATAACATTAGCAGAAGTAGCAACTGGCAGCTGAAGCATGAATGCCCTGGCAGTATCCATAGTGCTAGTATTACTTCGCGATATATATTTTATCATGATTAATGTCGTTTAACAAACGGTTAGGAGATTTCTGATGATGAATGGAAAAATGTTTGATCTGGTGTACAGTTTTATTATACATTACATACACCGACAATAATAATGATATTTTCAGTTCACATCGACTGCCTGTAGCCGCCACCTATAATGACGGCACGGAACTAACATGTCCTGGCACCGGTGTGTTTAGCCGACTCTTGCCTCAAGCAAAATTGAGCTACCAAACAACATCGATTTAGGATACTCTCGAAGGTACCTTAATATTTCGTCACGGCTGATCTAAATCCATAACACTTCCTCTTCCTCTTCTTCTTTAATTTTACATCCAACGTTAAGTCATCGGACAATGAATGGAATGGGTGAAATGATGCTCAAATGAGCCCGGGGTCCATAGAGCTTAGAGTTATCCGACATTCGTCCTTCAGGATAAGGGAAAACCCCGGAGAAACCTTATCCAGGTAACTCATCCCTGACTGAGATTCGAACTCGGGACCTCTTGAACGTGAGGCAGACATGCTACCACCATGCTACCGAGGCAGGTGCCACCTTTTCTTCTGACTAGTCGATAAAGCAACTAAACAAAATGCATGGGAAACAAAATAAAGCATATCACACACACACACACACACACACACACACACACACACACACACACACACACACACGTAGGCATGCAGATCAAGTGCACGTCCTCCAATTTATTTCAATTTTACCTTGTCCCCTAATGTTAAGTTTTTCAAATGGGAAGAGATCTGAACCAGTGCTTAGCACTGCTGCCTCGTCACCCCCACTCTTTTCATATTTCTCTCTGTCTCTTGCACAGTAACATAGAGTACATATGTCCTTAGCATATTAAGGGGATCGAACTGAATTTTCCACACTTTTATAATAATGCAGCTGTTAAAATCAAAATTAGAAAAAAAGCATATTTGCCTCTGTTAAATGATGTAATTATAATTACCGTATATGAATTGACTATTTTTCTATTGCAATGGAACTGCCGACTCATCTATATAGTTGTGTATGTCATTTGTGTATGTTGTGTTTGTCATCACTGTCCAAAATCATGTGCTATTTCTTTCCAAAAGTTGTCTTGTATTTCTTCTGGAGGTTTCACGCAGTGTTCTCAGTCTCTTTGCGTTACGTTATCAATTTCTTTGTGAATAAATAGTTAAATGTTATTGAATTTAGAAGTAACATTTCTGTTTACAAACCCCCATTTTATATGAGCCCACATTAACTCAGTTGGATTGTGTTGCCAGTGGTAAGGGTGAAGATGATGATGATGATGATGATGATAATGATGATGATGATGATGATGATGATGATGATGATGATGATGATGATGATGATGATGATGATGATGATGATGATGATGATGATGATGATGATGATGATGATGATGATGATGATGATGATGATGATGATGATGATGTAGGTTGAAGGGCAGCCAACTGTGCTGTCATCGGCGCCCAGGTTATGGCTGAAGGCAGATTGCCTTGTCTCCCATTTCAATTGCAAATTGATCTAGTTGATACACTTTTCCCTGGTTTTTAAATGAAAGAACTGAATAATAGTGTTTTGAACTCTATCGAGTAAACAGATATTACAAAGAGAAGGCGTTGTCAGTGTGCGCGTGGCACAATGATGGTTCCAAGGTTTCAACAAAGGAGACAAAAACACTAAGGATATACCAGTTTCCGGAAGACCTAAAGTATGGAATATTGAGGATGCACACCAAGTTTTGCAAGAAATTCCGCAAAAAAACACCTGTAGGCTTTCAGAAGAACATGTTGCATAAAAGGATACCATACATTGCCACATTAAACACTTGGACAGTTATCAGAAGCTGTACAAATATATTTTTTAGATGTGGCGCATGACCTTGCTGGGATATGTGCGAGTGACATCATGCGAATCTATGGTAGGGGTAACATTTCTGCCTTCACCAGAAGATTGCTGATAAAAGTAATGGGTTACATGAGAAATGACTAACCGGACACCC
>JAUKNK010000032.1:1357500-1377500 GCA_030765055.1 Mantis religiosa | reverse complement strand
GGTTATGGGTAAAACTGCTGACTTATCCCCAAGGAAAGTAGCTGTAACTGAGAGTCTTTTGAAGGAAACTCTTTATTCACAACGGAAATAGCTAAGAAATTGTGTACTTCACAAAAATCTGTAGTCGCATTAATCAAGCTTTAACATTCGGTGAGACGTTGACCTCACAAAGGAATAGAAAATGCGGGAGGAAAAGAAAGCTATGACCAAGGATGCAAAGAAAACTTTGCAAGTGGCAAAACAAAATAGAAGAGAAACCAGCATTGACCTCAGTAATCAACTAAAGCAGTAAGGTACAGAAATATCAGCCTCAGTAGTTTGCAGAAGATTATGCCAAGCAGGTTTACCAGCACGCTGCCTCGTAAAAAGGCTAAACTGACACCTGCAATGGCAAAAAACAGCACCAACAAAACTTTTAAACTTTAGAATGGGTCAAAGAGATGCAGAAACATTCAGTGGAATTTTTGAGAAAGGTAAATAGTATGAAAATTGTATATAGCATAAAATTAAAATATGTACATGTAAATTTTATGGAAATGAAATAAACAGCCTAGACTTTGTTTTTCTCATTGCTGGTTTAGTTATACTATCTTTGAGCAATTTTAAAACTGTTTAATATTAATAGAGGTTTTTATTGTTTCAGGTAATTTTCTCAGATGAATCCATGTTTAAAGTATTTGTAAAGAGCAGCCAATATGTGAGAAGGACAGATAAAGAAGCATTTTCCCCTCAGTGTGTCGATCAAAGAGTAAAGCACCCAACATCAAAAATGGTCTGAAGCTGTATGTCTGTCCATGGAACCGGAAGATTATACATAGTTGTGGGATCTATGGAGTAGAAACAGTATAAAACTGTATTAGAAGCAAGACTAATTCCGCAAAGTAAAGAATGGTTTCCAAATGGTAACTTTGTGTTCATGCATGTCAGTGCTCCCTGCCATAGAGCAAAATCTGTAACCCACTCCCTCAAAGAAAACAATGTAAAAGTACTACCATGGCCGGGGAATAGTCCTGATTTAAATCCAATAGAAGAATCTGTGGGATATTGTTAAACAGAGACTGAAAAAGTTGAAAATAACAAAAAAAGTTCAGCTTATTGAGGGCCTGATAAGCATTTGGCACAGAGATGAAGAAATAAAGGAAAAGTGCTCCACCCTTTTAGAGAGCATTCCTAAAGGCTTCAAAATGGTAATAAAGGCTAAAGGAATGCATACAAAATACTAATAGTTGAAAAAAATGTTGTAATATTATTTATGTTAAATAAATAGAAAATAAGCGGTATATGTTAAAAATTTCACCATTGAGTCTAATAATTTGCACACGTCTGTACTAGCCAGAACAGCTGTGGCATCTGACGAACCTTTGCATATGACTGGGGTATTTCAGCGAGTACGCCAAAACTTAATTCGACGGTGCAAAATCTGTAACACTGTATTAACCTGCTACACTGAAACCTGTGTACAATAAAATGTAATATCACTTAACAGTATTATCAGAGGTACTGATTCGGGATCGTCTTTGGGAACATGGGTCCCTAGTCGAAAGTTTCTCTATTCTGTCTTCTCTTTCCGTTTCTTAAGTTTTTCAGTAAGCGTTTGAAGCATTCTGTTTAATCAATTTTTCGTTTTAAAGTTCTGCCGCTTATATACACGTATGGAAATCCTTTTAAAAAGGATACTTTTATTTCTTTTATTCACATAGTCTCAAAACGTATATTTCCGGTGACATTTCGGTACCGAATTTCAATGTGGAATGCAGTACCCTGTGTGCTTAATTTGTGCATGGTAGAGCAAGTAACGATTATATTTCCTTTGAAATTTCATCTCGAAATTTTCGGTGGAATGGAATAGAAATAGCATAGAGCTTAGAGTTACCCGACATTCGCCTTTCAGGATAAGGGAAAACCCCGGAAAAACCTTAGCCAAGTAACTCACCCTAACCTAGATGCGAACTCGGGACCTTTTGAACCTTTTGTTTAACTCAGTGTTAAGTTGTGTGTAAGTGAAAGACCTTTCTAAAACTATTGTATACGACTTCCCTATATAGCAACACATGAAATAAAGAATCCAGTGATACTTGAGAGAGTGAAGTCATCACTGCCATTGAAGACCAGGGAAAACAGATAACAGACTCGCATCAAGGCTTTCATTTAAATATTTCAGCAGGGGCGGCTCGTCCTTACCTGCTGCAGCATGCTCTTTTATGTTTTATAAAAGACATTGTAGATATTTTAAAAGACCCAGTAAGTAACAATGCATTATTGCAAGTATAAGAAATAGAGTTCAACCAATAATGACCTCTTGATGCATCGAAAACATCTGCGTAATTAATGGAACGCATCCGTGACGTCAACATGCTGAGAGCCAGCAAGCTCGGTAATCAGTTATTACGCATGCGTACAACCTTACCCTCTTGCCTCCCTGATGTCCTAAGTTCCCTAGATTTTCGCACAAATACGTGCTGCATCCGGGTGTTGTGCAGTGATCATTCGCTGCGTGGTGAGGTAGGGTCATCAACACTAATAGTTATAGCCGTAGAACTTGAATTTGCATTGAATATCATTTAACAATCTATCATTGCTTTATATTTTACTTCTAGAAACCAATTCCAGTCTTCTTACGTAAACAGATCCAATACCTAATGGTTATTAAATCGTATGGCATTTTTTGTGCAATTTACGTCCTCCAACGTTAAGTCATATAGGATGATGAATGAAATGGGTGAAATGACGCTTAAACGAGTTCGGGGTCCATGAAGCTTAGAGTTACCCGACATTTGTCTATCAGGATAAGAGAAAGCCCCGGAAAATACTTTATCCAGGTAACTCGCCCTGGCCGAGATTCGAACTCGGGACCTCTTGAACGTAAGGCAGACACACTACCATCAAATCGGAGGGCAGATTGTGATGCACATATCATGTTGGCGCGATACTCCTTTCACACGACCATGACAAGTGAATGTAGTTCGCATGCTCGCATTGTATCCAAGTATTCCATTGTGTAGCGTTATTCAGTTGCTGATATCAGTTTCTCTATTTATGTGTCAGTGTGAAACGTGTTATAAATTCACTTGATTCAGTGTATGAGTAATTTAATATTACGAAAACTTTAACCAATAAATAATAAACTTCTGAAAACTGCCTTTTTCAAACTGAGTATTAGAAGAAAGGATTGGTATAAAAATGCTAGGGCGACCAATACCCGAGCTATATATTGCGAAAAAAAGAAGAAATTCTGTTTATACCATGAAGAAACATGGGCGCATGGTCTTCATTTTTCGTAACTAGGTGTGTCGCATGAACCTTTTGCCTGCAGCACGCTGTTGTATTTCAGCATGAGCCGCCACTGTATATCAGTGTCAGGAACTATTACATGGTGTATAGCAAATAGTATCCATGATCCTTAGTCTCAAATCGTAGCCAATGGATGCTTCTAAACCAATGATATTCAATCTTATTTACTTATAATCAGTAGATCTTTTTTTTTTTTTTTTTTTTTTTTTGGAGATGAGACAAACCTTATTTTCAGAAATAGCGATGAAAGACCTATGCAGGAATAAATCAGTTATGCCATTACAGAATTGGAGAAATGGATGGCAAACTAGTAAGCTTTGTATAAATATAAATATAAGACAGTAACTCTTAAATTCCAGCTGTTTGAAGGAAAAAAAGAAAGAAAGATATAATTTTTGCATTTTCAAACACTCATTGGGCCATTTAGCAATATCTATTGCATAATATCTAAGATTTACATTATTTAACTCACCTAAATATCACAATTGGGCACTTACAAGCACATATCGGTGTATTATTTGCCTTGTAAAATTTCCCCTTGTAGGAAGTTTGTGTTGGAGAATTTGGGTCCTCATTGTTCACTGTAGTTGGTTTGACACAACAAATTTCTAAATTCATTTGCCTGCTCATCAAACAGGAGTTCTAGATGTTTTAAGTATTCATCGTGTTGTGTCATACTGTCTAGACTCTCTTTGGGAGATAATAGACCTTGAGATGTATTTATTTGTTCTTCATTTGCATATTCTACATCTTCTATCTGTTGTGTATCACCCAATTGTCTTCGTCTGGGGTATTTCCAAAGAAGGTTACAATCTTGGGTTCTTCTTCGTTCACTGGAGTCAGGTTCTGGAGAAGGACTTCTTGTGTAGCTTATATCCCCTGAATCAAACCAACTCCTGGTAGTCAGTTTCTCTGCTCTGCTTCGTTCACTGGAGTGAGGTTCTGGAGAAGAACTTTTTGAGTAGCGTCTATACTCTGAATCACACTAACTCCTGGTAGTCAGTTGCTCTGGTCTCCTTCTTTCACTGCAGTCAGGTTCTGGAGAAGGACTTCTTGAGTAGCGTGTATCCTCTGAATCACACAAACTCCTGGTAGTCAGTTTCTCTGGTCTCCTTCTTTCACTGGAGTGAGGTTCTGGAGAAGGACTTCTTGAGTAACATCTATGCTCTGAATCACACCAACTCCTGGTAGCCAGTTTATCTGGTCTCCTTCTTTCACTGCAGTCAGGTTCTGGAGAAGGACTTCTTGAGTAACATCTATGCTCTGAATCACACCAACTCCTGGTAGTCAGTCTATCCGGTCTCCTTCTTTCACTGGAGTGAAGTTCTGGAGAAGGACTTCTTGAGTAGCGTGTATCCTCTGAATCACACCAACTCCTGGTAGTCAGTTTCTCTGGTCTCCTTCTTTCACTGCAGTCAGGTTCTGGAGAAGGACTTCTTGAGTAGCGTGTATCCTCTGAATCACACCATCTCCTGGTAGTCAGTTTCTATGGTCTCCTTCTTTCACTGGAGTGAGGTTCTGGAGAAGGACTTCTTGAGTAACATTATGCTCTGAATCACACCAACTCCTGGTAGTCAGTTTATCTGGTCTCCTTCTTTCACTGCAGTCAGGTTCTGGAGAAGGACTTCTTGAGTAACATGTATGCCCTGAATCACACCAACTCCTGGTAGTCAGTTTATCTGGTCTCCTTCTTTCACTGCAGTCAGGTTCTGGAGAAGGACTTCTTGAGTAGCGTCTACACTCTGAATCACACCAACTCCTGGTAGTCAGTTTCTCTGGTCTCCTTCTGTCACTGCAGTCAGGTTCTGGAGAGGGACTTCTTGAGTAACATCTATGCTCTGAATCACACCAACTCCTGGAAGTCAGTTTCTCTGGTCTCCTTCTTTCACTGCAGTCAGGTTCTGGAGAAGAACTTCTTGAGTAGCGTGTATCCTCTGAATCACACCAACTACTGGTAGTCAGTTTATCTGGTCTCCTTCTTTCACTGCAGTCAGGTTCTGGAGAAGGACTTCTTGAGTAGCGTGTATCCTGTGAATCACACTAACTCCTGATAGTCAGTTTCTCTGGTCTCCTTCTTTCACTGGAGTGAGGTTCTGGAGAAGGACTTCTTGGGTAACATCTATGCTCTCAATCACACCAACTCCTGGTAGTCAGTTTATCTGGTCTCCTTCTTTAACTGCAGTCACGTTCTGGAGAAGGACTTCTTGAGTAACATCTATGCTCTGAATCACACCAACTCCTGGTAGTCAGTTTATCTGGTCTCCTTCTTTCACTGCAGTCAGGTTCTGGAGAAGGACTTCTTGAGTAGCGTGTATCCTCAGAATCACACCAACTCCTGGTAGTCAGTTTCTCTGGTCTCCTTCTTTCACTGCAGTCAGGTTCTGGAGAAGGACTTCTTGAGTAGCGTGTATCCTCTGAATCACACCAACTCCTGGTAGTCAGTTTATCTGGTCTCCTTCTTTCACTGCAGTCAATTTCTGGAGAAGGACTTCTTGAGTAACATCTATGCTCTGAATCACACCAACTCCTGGTAGTCAGTTTATCTGGTCTCCTTCTTTCACTGCAGTCAGGTTCTGGAGAAGGACTTCTTGAGTAGCGTGTATACTGTGAATCACACCTACTCCTGGTAGTCAGTTTCTCTGGTCTCCTTCTTTCACTGGAGTAAGGTTCTGGAGAAGGACTTCCTGAGTAACATCTATGCTCTCAATCACACAAACTCCTGGTAGTCAGTTTATCTGGTCTCCTTCTTTAACTGCAGTCAGGTTCTGGAGAAGGACTTCTTGAGTAACATCTATGCTCTGAATCACACCAACTCCTGGTAGTCAGTTTACCTGGTCTCCTTCTTTCACTGCAGTCAGGTTCTGGAGAAGGACTTCTTGAGTAGCGTGTACCCTCTGAATCACACCAACTCCTGGTAGTCAGTTTCTCTGGTCTCCTTCTTTCACTGGAGTGAGGTTCTGGAGAAGGACTTTTTGAGTAACATCTATGCTCTCAATCACACCAACTCCTGGTAGTCAGTTTATCTGGTCTCCTTCTTTAACTGCAGTCAGGTTCTGGAGAAGGACTTCTTGAGTAACATCTATGCTCTGAATCACATCAACTCCTGGTAGTCAGTTTATCTGGGCTCCTTCTTTCACTGCAGTCAGGTTCTAGAGAAGAACTTCTTGAGTAGCGTGTATCCTCTGAATCACACCAACTCCTGGTAGTCAGTTTCTCTGGTCTCCTTCTTTCACTGCAGTCAGGTTCTGGAGAAGGACTTCTTGAGTAGCGTGTATCCTCTGAATCACACCAACTCCTGGTAGTCAGTTTATCTGGTCTCCTTCTTTCACTGCAGTCAAATTCTGGAGATGGACTTCTTAGGTAACATCTATGCTCTGAATCACACCAACTCCTGGTAGTCCGTTTATCTAGTCTCCTTCTTTCACTGCAGTCAGGTTCTGGAGAAGGATTTCTTTAGTAGCGTGTATCTTGTGAATCACACTAACTCCTGGTAGTCAGTTTCTCTGGTCTCCGTCTTTCACTGGAGTGAGGTTCTGGAGAAGGACTTCTTGAGTAACATCTATGCTCTCAATCACACCAACTCCTGGTAGTCAGTTTATCTGGTCTCCTTCTTTAACTGCAGTCAGGTTCTGGAGAAGGACTTCTTGAGTAACATCTATGCTCTGAATCACACCAACTCCTGGTAGTCAGTTTCTCTAGTCTCCTTCTTTAACTGCAGTCAGGTTCTGGAGAAGGACTTCTTGAGTATCATCTACGCTCTGAATCACACCAACTCCTGGTAGTCAGTTTATCTGGTCTCCTTCTTTCACTGCAGTCAGGTTCTGGAGAAGGACTTCTTGAGTAGCGTGTATCCTCTGAATCACACCAACTCCTGGTAGTCAGTTTATCTGGTCTCCTTCTTTCACTGCAGTCAATTTCTGGAGAATGACTTCTTGAGTAACATCTATGCTCTGAATCACACCAACTCCTGGTAGTCCGTTTATCTGGTCTCCTTCTTTCACTGCAGTCAGGTTCTGGAGAGGGACTTCTTGAGTAGCGTGTATCCTGTGAATCACACTAACTCCTGGTAGTCAGTTTCTCTGGTCTCCTTCTTTCACTGGAGTGAGGTTCTGGAGAAGGACTTCTTGAGTAACATCTATGCTCTCAATCACACCAACTCCTGGTAATCAGTTTATCTGGTGTCCTTCTTTAACTGCAGTCAGGTTCTGGAGAAGCACTTCTTGAGTAACATCTATGCTCTGAATCACACCAACTCCTGGTAGTCAGTTTCTCTGGTCTCCTTCTTTAACTGCAGTCAGGTTCTGGAGAAGGACTTCTTGAGTAACTTCTATGCTCTGAATCACACCAACTCCTGGTAGTCAGTTTATCTGGTCTCCTTCTTTCACTGGAGTGAGGTTCTGGAGAAGGACTTCTTGAGTAACAGCTATGCTCTGAATCACACCAACTCCTGGTAGTCAGTTTATCTGGTCTCCTTCTTTCACTGCAGTCAGGTTCTGGAGAAGGACTTCTTGAGTAGCGTGTATCCTCTGAATCACACCAACTCCTGGTAGTCAGTTTCTCTGGTCTTCTTCTGTCACTGCAGTCAGGTTCTGGAGAGGGACTTCTTGAGTAACATCTATGCTCTGAATCACACCAACTTCTGGTAGTCAGTTTATCTGGTCTCCTTCTTTCACTGCAGTCAGGTTCTGGAGAAGGACTTCTTGAGTAGCGTGTATCCTCTGAATCACACCAACTCCTGGTAGTCAGTTTATCTGGTCTCCTTCTTTCACTGGAGTGAAGTTCTGGAGAAGGACTTCTTGAGTAGCGTGTATCCTCTGAATCACACCAACTCCTGGTAGTCAGTTTCTCTGGTCTCCTTCTTTCACTGCAGTCAGGTTCTGGAGAAGGACTTCTTGAGTAGCGTGTATCCTCTGAATCACACCAACTCCTGGTAGTCAGTTTATCTGGTCTCCTTCTTTCACTGCAGTCAATTTCTGAGAAGGACTTCTTGAGTAACATCTATGCTCTGAATCACACCAACTCCTGGTAGTCAGTTTATCTGGTCTGCTTCTTTCACTGCAGTCAGGTTCTGGAGAAGGACTACTTGAGTAGCGTGTATCTTGTGAATCACACTAACTCCTGGTAGTCAGTTTCTCTGGTCTCCTTCTTTCACTGGAGTGAGGTTCTGGAGAAGGACTTCTTGAGTAACATCTATGCTCTCAATCACACCAACTCCTGGTAGTCAGTTTATCTGGTCTCCTTCTTTAACTGCAGTCAGGTTCTGGAGCAGGACTTCTTGAGTAACATCTATGCTCTGAATCACACCAACTCCTGGTAGTCAGTTTATCTGGACTCCTTCTTTCACTGCAGTCAGGTTCTGGAGAAGGACTTCTTGAGTAACATCTATGCTCTGGATCACACCAACTTCTGGTAGTCAGTTTCTCTGGTCTCCTTCTTTAACTGCAGTCAGGTTCTGGAGAAGGACTTCTTGAGTAACATCTATGCTCTGAATCACACCAACTCCTGGTAGTCAGTTTATCTGGTCTCCTTCTTTCACTGCAGTCAGGTTCTGGAGAAGGACTTCTTGAGTAGCGTGTATCCTCTGAATAACACCAACTCCTGGTAGTCAGTTTATCTGGTCTCCTTCTTTCACTGCAGTCAGGTTCTGGAGAAGGACTTCTTGAGTAGCGTGTATCCTGTGAATCACACTAACTCCTGGTAGTCAGTTTCTCTGGTCTCCTTCTTTCACTGGAGTGAGGTTCTGGAGAAGGACTTCTTGAGTAACATCTATGCTCTCAATCACACCAACTCCTGGTAATCAGTTTATCTGGTGTCCTTCTTTAACTGCAGTCAGGTTCTGGAGAACGACTTCTTGAGTAACATCTATGCTCTGAATCACACAAACTCCTGGTAGTTAGTTTCTCTGGTCTCGTTCTTTAACTGCAGTCAGGTTCTGGAGAAGGACTTCTTGAGTAACATCTATGCTCTGAATCACACAAACTCCTGGTAGTTAGTTTCTCTGGTCTCCTTCTTTAACTGCAGTCAGGTTCTGGAGAAGGACTTCTTGAGTAGCGTGTATCCTCTGAATCACACCAACTCCTGGTAGTCAGTTTCTCTGGTCTCCTTCTTTCACTGGAGTGAGGTTCTGGAGAAGGACTTCTTGAGTAACAGCTATGCTCTGAATCACACCAACTCCTGGTAGTCAGTTTATCTGGACTCCTTCTTTCACAGCAGCCAGGTTCTGGAGAAGGACTTCTTCAGTAGCGTCTATACTCTGAATCACACCACCTCCTGGTAGTCAGCTTCTCTGGTGTCCTTCTTTCACTGCAGTCAGGTTCTGGAGAAGGACTTCTTGAGTAGCGTGTATCCTCTGAATCACACCAACTCCTGGTAGTCAGTTTATCTGGTCTCCTTCTTTCACTGCTGTCAGGTTCTGGAGAAGGACTTCTTGAGTAGCGTGTATCCTGTGAATCACACTAACTCCTGGTAGTCAGTTTCTCTGGTCTCCTTCTTTCACTGGAGTGAGGTTCTGGAGAAGGATTTCTTGAGTAACATCTATGCTCTCAATCACACCAACTCCTGGTAGTCAGTTTCTCTGGTCTCCTTCTTTCACTGGAGTGAGGTTCTGGAGAAGGACTTCTTGAGTAACAGCTATGCTCTGAATCACACCAACTCCTGGTAGTCAGTTTATCTGGTCTGCTTCTTTCACTGCAGTCAGGTTCTGGAGAAGGACTTCTTGAGTAACATCTATGCTCTGAATCACACCAACTCCTGGTAGTCAGTTTATCTGGTCTCCTTCTTTCACAGCAGTCAGGTTCTGGAGAAGGACTTCTTCAGTAGCGTCTATACTCTGAATCACACCACCTCCTGGTAGTCACTTTCATTGGTCTCCTTCTGTCACTGCAGTCAGGTTCTGGAGAAGGACTTCTTCAGTAGCGTCTATACTCTGAATCACACCAACTCCTGGTAGTCAGTTTCTCTGGTCTCCTTCTTTAACTGCAGTCAGGTTCTGGAGAAAGACTTCTTGAGTAACATCTATGCTCTGAATCACACCAACTCCTGGTAGTCAGTTTATCTGGTCTCCTTCTTTCACTGCAGTCAGGTTCTGGAGAAGGACTTCTTGAGTAGCGTGTATCCTCTGAATCACACCAAATCCTGGTAGTCAGTTTATCTGGTCTCCTTCTTTCACTGCAGTCAATTTCTGGAGAAGGACTTCTTGAGTAACATCTATGCTCTGAATCACACCAACTCCTGGTAGTCAGTTTCTCTGGTCTCCTTCTTTAACTGCAGTCAGGTTCTGGAGAAGGACTTCTTGAGTAACTTCTATGCTCTGAATCACACCGACTCCTGGTAGTCAGTTTATCTGGTCTCCTTCTTTCACTGGAGTGAGGTTCTGGAGAAGGACTTCTTGAGTAACAGCTATGCTCTGAATCACACCAACTCCTGGTAGTCAGTTTATCTGGTCTCCTTCTTTCACTGCAGTCAGGTTCTAGAGAAGGACTTCTTGAGTAGCGTGTATCCTCTGAATCACACCAACTCCTGGTAGTCAGTTTCTCTGGTCTACTTCTGTCACTGCAGTCAGGTTCTGGAGAGGGACTTCTTGAGTAACATCTATGCTCTGAATCACACCAACTCCTGGTAGTCAGTTTATCTGGTCTCCTTCTTTCACTGCAGTCAGGTTCTGGAGAAGGACTTCTTGAGTAACATCTATGCTCTCAATCACACCAACTCCTGGTAGTCAGTTTATCTGGTCTCCTTCTTTCACTGGAGTGAAGTTCTGGAGAAGGACTTCTTGAGTAGCGTGTATCCTCCGAATCACACCAACTCCTGGTAGTCAGTTTCTCTGGTCTCCTTCTTTCACTGCAGTCAGGTTCTGGAGAAGGACTTCTTGAGTAGCGTGTATCCTCAGAATCACACCAACTCCTGGTAGTCAGTTTATCTGGTCTCCTTCTTTCACTGCAGTCAATTTCTGAGAAGGACTTCTTGAGTAACATCTATGCTCTGAATCACACCAACTCCTGGTAGTCAGTTTATCTGGTCTCCTTCTTTCACTGCAGTCAGGTTCTGGAGAAGGACTACTTGAGTAGCGTGTATCTTGTGAATCACACTAACTCCTGGTAGTCAGTTTCTCTGGTCTCCTTCTTTCACTGGAGTGAGGTTCTGGAGAAGGACTTCTTGAGTAACATCTATGCTCTCAATCACACCAACTCCTGGTAGTCAGTTTATCTGGTCTCCTTCTTTAACTGCAGTCAGGTTCTGGAGAAGGACTTCTTGAGTAGCGTGTATCCTCTGAATAACACCAACTCCTGGTAGTCAGTTTATCTGGTCTCCTTCTTTCACTGCAGTCAGGTTCTGGAGAAGGACTTCTTGAGTAACATCTATGCTCTGAATCACACCAACTCCTGGTAGTCAGTTTATCTGGTCTCCTTCTTTCACTGGAGTGAAGTTCTGGAGAAGGACTTCTTGAGTAGCGTGTATCCTCTGAATCACACCACTTCCTGGTAGTCAGTTTCTCTGGTCTCCTTCTTTCACTGCATTCAGGTTCTGGAGAAGGACTTCTTGAGTAGCGTGTATCCTCTGAATAACACCAACTCCTGGTAGTCAGTTTATCTGGTCTCCTTCTTTCACTGCAGGCAGGTTCTGGAGAAGGACTTCTTGAGTAGCGTGTATCCTGTGAATCACACTAACTCCTGGTAGTCAGTTTCTCTGGTCTCCTTCTTTCACTGGAGTGAGGTTCTGGAGAAGGACTTCTTGAGTAACATCTATGCTCTCAATCACACCAACTCCTGGTAATCAGTTTATCTGGTGTCCTTCTTTAACTGCAGTCAGGTTCTGGAGAAGGACTTCTTGAGTAACATCTATGCTCTGAATCACACCAACTCCTGGTAGTCAGTTTCTCTGGTCTCCTTCTTTAACTGCAGTCAGGTTCTGGAGAAGGACTTCTTGAGTAACTTCTATGCTCTGAATCACACCGACTCCTGGTAGTCAGTTTATCTGGTCTCCTTCTTTCACTGGAGTGAGGTTCTGGAGAAGACTTCTTGAGTAACAGCTATGCTCTGAATCACACCAACTCCTGGTAGTCAGTTTATCTGGTCTCCTTCTTTCACTGCAGTCAGGTTCTGGAGAAGGACTTCTTGAGTAGCGTGTATCCTCTGAATCACACCAACTCCTGGTAGTCAGTTTCTCTGGTCTACTTCTGTCACTGCTGTCAGGTTCTGGAGAGGGACTTCTTGAGTAACATCTATGCTCTGAATCACACCAACTCCTGGTAGTCAGTTTATCTGGTCTCCTTCTTTCACTGCAGTCAGGTTCTGGAGAAGGACTTCTTGAGTAACATCTATGCTCTGAATCACACCAACTCCTGGTAGTCAGTTTATCTGGTCTCCTTCTTTCACTGGAGTGAGTTCTGGAGAAGGACTTCTTGAGTAGCGTGTATCCTCTGAATCACACCAACTCCTGGTAGTCAGTTTCTCTGGTCTCCTTCTTTCACTGCAGTCAGGTTCTGGAGAAGGACTTCTTGAGTAGCGTGTATCCTCAGAATCACACCAACTCCTGGTAGTCAGTTTATCTGGTCTCCTTCTTTCACTGAAGTCAATTTCTGAGAAGGACTTCTTGAGTAACATCTATGCTCTGAATCACACCAACTCCTGGTAGTCAGTTTATCTGGTCTCCTTCTTTCACTGCAGTCAGGTTCTGGAGAAGGACTACTTGAGTAGCGTGTATCTTGTGAATCACACTAACTCCTGGTGGTCAGTTTCTCTGGTCTCCTTCTTTCACTGGAGTGAGGTTCTGGAGAAGGACTTCTTGAGTAACATCTATGCTCTCAATCACACCAACTCCTGGTAGTCAGTTTATCTGGTCTCCTTCTTTAACTGCAGTCAGGTTCTGGAGAAGACTGCTTGAGTAACAGCTATGCTCTGAATCATACCAACTCCTGGTAGTCAGTTTATCTGGTCTCCTTCTTTCACTGCAGTCAGGTTCTGGAGAAGGACTTCTTGAGTAGCGTGTATCCTCTGAATCACACCAACTCCTGGTAGTCAGTTTCTCTGGTCTACTTCTGTCACTGCTGTCAGGTTCTGGAGAGGGACTTCTTGAGTAACATCTATGCTCTGAATCACACCAACTCCTGGTAGTCAGTTTATCTGGTCTCCTTCTTTCACTGCAGTCAGGTTCTGGAGAAGGACTTCTTGAGTAACATCTATGCTCTGAATCACACCAACTCCTGGTAGTCAGTTTATCTGGTCTCCTTCTTTCACTGGAGTGAGTTCTGGAGAAGGACTTCTTGAGTAGCGTGTATCCTCTGAATCACACCAACTCCTGGTAGTCAGTTTCTCTGGTCTCCTTCTTTCACTGCAGTCAGGTTCTGGAGAAGGACTTCTTGAGTAGCGTGTATCCTCAGAATCACACCAACTCCTGGTAGTCAGTTTATCTGGTCTCCTTCTTTCACTGAAGTCAATTTCTGAGAAGGACTTCTTGAGTAACATCTATGCTCTGAATCACACCAACTCCTGGTAGTCAGTTTATCTGGTCTCCTTCTTTCACTGCAGTCAGGTTCTGGAGAAGGACTACTTGAGTAGCGTGTATCTTGTGAATCACACTAACTCCTGGTGGTCAGTTTCTCTGGTCTCCTTCTTTCACTGGAGTGAGGTTCTGGAGAAGGACTTCTTGAGTAACATCTATGCTCTCAATCACACCAACTCCTGGTAGTCAGTTTATCTGGTCTCCTTCTTTAACTGCAGTCAGGTTCTGGAGAAGGACTTCTTGAGTAACATCTATGCTCTGAATCACACCAACTCCTGGTAGTCAGTTTATCTAGTCTCCTTCTTTCACTGCAGTCAGGTTCTGGAGAAGGACTTCTTGAGAAGCGTGTATCCTCTGAATCACACCAACTCCTGGTAGTCAGTTTCTCTGGTCTCCTTCTTTCACTGCAGTCAGGTTCTGGAGTAGGACTTCTTGAGTAGCGTGTATCCTCTGAATCACACCAACTCCTGGTAGTCAGTTTATCTGGTCTCCTTCTTTCACTGCAGTCAATTTCTGGAGAAGGACTTCTTGAGTAACATCTATGCTCTGAATCACACCAACTCCTGGTAGTCAGTTTATCTGGTCTCCTTCTTTCACAGCTGTCAGGTTCTGGAGAAGAACTTCTTGAGTAGCGTCTATACTCTGAATCACACCAACTCCTGGTAGTCAGTTTCTCTGGTCTCCTTCTGTCACTGCAGTCAGGTTCTGGAGAGGGACTTCTTGAGTAACATCTATGCTCTGAATCACACCAACTCCTGGTAGTCAGTTTCTCTGGTCTCCTTCTTTCACTGCAGTCAGGTTCTGGAGAAGGACTTCTTGAGTAGCGTGTATCCTCTGAATCACACCAACTCCTGGTAGTCAGTTTATCTGGTCTCCTTCTTTCACTGCAGTCAGGTTCTGGAGAAGGACTTCTTGAGTAACATCTATGCTCTGAATCACACCAACTCCTGGTAGTCAGTTCCTCTGGTCTGCATTTTAGTGGTTGCTTGGTAGGTGATCTTGTTCTAAAGGTTCCAGAGGAAGTTGAATCTTGCATGACATCGTAACTTCTATCTGGTAACCTCGAGTACCTTCTCTGTCTAGGACGATAAGGCTCAGAAATCGTGGGCATTCGGACAGCAGCTGCCTGTGCTGTGAGAGGCTCTTCCTCTTGTGGTGGATGGAAGTCGTAATCGAATACTTCTCCTTCCTCCTCCTGCAGTTCTTCTTCATCGAGTTCATATTCATACAGTCCCCGCTCTAAAAGTTCTCTCAAAACTACAGGATCATCGGGATGTTGGGAATATGCATTGCTATGGGAAGCTAAAGAGTAGTCCTGTAATATATCTGCTTCTGCGCTCAATTTTCTGGGATTATGTAGTTGCTGCCAGTTACTAGCAGAGCTGTCTCCAGCTGTTGCTGTGTTCAAACCTTCTTCAAGCCTTCTTCTTGTCGTTGGAGAAAGAGTTGGGCTTCTACGTTCCATTTTGTAGACACAAGATCTTCTTACAAGTCATACAAGTTTTTGTTTGTTTGTATTATCAAATTAAATAACTGTTTAATTTAAAAACCATACCTCGGAATATTGTCCTCATGATTACAAACTTTCAAATGTTAGGCTGTGGACTCCTTTACTACGAATTTTGAATTATATATACGAAAATTTTGAAGATTAAGCTCCTGTTGTTGAATCTTTTTCGTTGTTTTTAATTGTTTAATTCGCATACTCCAATTAAACTAGTCATATGACGGCTTTGACTTCAGAAATAACCACAGAGTAATAAATAACTGATGGTGTTATTACTCCCTGTTACTCCCTGATCAATGTTTGTGTATATGTTCTGTGAGCTTAGATGACTTCATGAGAATATAACAAGTAATTATAAATAAATTTTTGAAGAAACCAGTAAAAAAGGTAACAGTTACAATATATGGATTAATAAAATCTTGGAATTTGATGTTGAATACGAGTTAGAGTTATAACCCAAAACTGTTCCAACGAGATGAACTTTCTCTATGTACTTGTTCGAGCCTTCTCTGAATAAACTGAATAAACGAAGGTTTTTTTTTACTCTGTGGTATAGATTGATTTAGTTTCAGTTACACACTGCAACCAAGGATTAATGGATTTTTTCCATTAATCCTTTGGTGGATTAATGGATTATTCCATTAATTCTTTGTTGGATTAATGGATTGTTCCATTATTAGCGATTCCGATATTTGGCTGCATTTTTTAAACAAGACCAGCTTATGTTCTGTGCTTAAAATTTGCTCAGAAAAATAATATATATAAAATTACAAAAGTAAAAGTGCAAGAAATAATGAAGGTGAAAAGGTACGATATAAATATAGTAGAGTGTCTATTAGCCACAGGAATTCATACTGAATTATAGGCATTGTCAATATAGTTAGAGTATTGTACAATATTTACAATTCATCTATGAGGTATTTAAATCTATAGTTTACAGATAATTTACACAAATTATTATTCACACTTGAAAACATTAAAAAACTTGAGTACAATAACAGTTCAACTCTGTTATGAATATTTATGTAGACACTGACACTAGTATTAAACTTAATTTTAATGCTTTGGCTAGTTAAAGCTGTTCATTGATGAGTCTTCCAACCTTGGACACATGAAGGAAGAATAGAAATATAATACATTAGTATAATTATGTACAAGCTGATGAATTTATACTTTACCCGAATTGTATACAAAGTATTCATTTACTGAGTCAAACTCATGTTTTTAAAAGAAATTATGTAGCTCTGCCTTAAACGTATTTATAGAGGGTATGTTTTTTAATTGATTTGGCAAGTCATTGTATAGCTTTAAACCCATGTATTTGACAGAAGTCTCCAATAGTTTTGTTTTATGAATATAGATGTGTAATTTGTCTTTATGACGTGTGTTATGGGTGTGTATTTCAGCATTTGTGACATAGTATGCCGTATAAGTCTCCATGTAAATCAATAACTATTTCATATATAAACATGGTAGGGTCAAGATATTCAAATCTCTGAAGTGATTTCTGTAGTTTTCCATTTTTGGAATACCAACCATAATTTGTAATGCTTTCTTTTGTAGCTTAAATATCAACTTACTATTTGTAGAATTTCCCCACAATTGTAGTCCATATGATAGTAGTGAATGAAAGTAAGCAAAGTAACAGGTTCTGAGCGTAGTAAATTCTACTCGAGGCTTCGGCTGATGTAAAACAAAACAAACTCGGCTCAGCTTCTCTGCTAACTTTTCTTTATATTTATCCCAACTTTTAATTCTCTTAAAAATATTTTCGTATAGTATTGTGAAGTCTCTTCAGAGACAAAGACTCACAGAACCTTCTTTGAATAAGAAACAAACTTAAATTCATGTTGGTTTTCTTGAAAGTCTGAAACAATAGGATTATGATGTGGTGTATTTTTGTACCGGTAATTGTGTATTTAGTTAATATTTCTCAGGATAGCGTGATGTCAGGCAGGCGATATATGAAGAATAACATTAGCAGAAGTAGCAACTGGCAGCTGAAGCATGAATGCCCTGGCAGTATCCATAGTGCTAGTATTACTTCGCGATATATATTTTATCATGATTAATGTCGTTTAACAAACGGTTAGGAGATTTCTGATGATGAATGGAAAAATGTTTGATCTGGTGTACAGTTTTATTATACATTACATACATCGACAATAATACTGATATTTTCAGTTCACATCGACTGCCTGTAGCCGCCACCTATAATGACGGCACGGAACTAACATGTCCTGGCACCGGTGTGTTTAGCCGACTCTTGCCTCAAGCAAAATTGAGCTACCAAACAACATCGATTTAGGATACTCTCGAAGGTACCTTAATATTTCGTCACGGCTGATCTAAATCCATAACACTTCCTCTTCCTCTTCTTCTTTAATTTTACATCCAACGTTAAGTCATCGGACAATGAATGGAATGGGTGAAATGATGCTCAAATGAGCCCGGGGTCCATAGAGCTTAGAGTTATCCGACATTCGTCCTTCAGGATAAGGGAAAACCCCGGAGAAACCTTATCCAGGTAACTCACCCTGACTGAGATTCGAACTCGGGACCTCTTGAACGTGAGGCAGACATGCTACCACCATGCTACCGAGGCAGGTGCCACCTTTTCTTCTGACTAGTCGATATCGCAACTAAACAAAATGCATGGGAAACAAAATAAAGCATATCACACACACACACACACACACACACACACACACACACACACACACACACGTAGGCATGCAGATCAAGTGCACGTCCTCCAATATATTTCAATTTTACCTTGTCCCCTAATGTTAAGTTTTTCAAATGGGAAGAGATCTGAACCAGTGCTCAGCACTGCTGCCTCGTCACCCCCACTCTTTTCATATTTCTCTCTGTCTCTTGCACAGTAACATAGAGTACATATGTCCTTAGCATATTAAGGGGATCGAACTGAATTTTCCACACTTTTATAATAATGCAGCTGTTAAAATCAAAATTAGAAAAAAGCACATTTGCCTCTGTTAAATGATGCAATTATAATTACCGTATATGAATTGACTATTTTTCTATTGCAATGGAACTGCCGGCTCATCTATATAGTTGTGTATGTCATTTGTGTATGTTGTGTTTGTCATCACTGTCTTCATCATCTGAGTCTCGCAAAGTTATGATATTCAGTTCCAAAATCATGTGCTATTTCTTTCCAAAAGTTGTCTTGTATTTCTTCTGGAGGTTTCACGCAGTGTTCTCAGTCTCTTTGCGTTACGTTGTCAATTTCTTTGTGAGTAAATAGTTAAATGTTATTGAATTTAGAAGTAACATTTCTGTTTGCAAACCCCCATTTTATATGAGCCCACATTAACTCAGTTGGATTGTGTTGGCAGTGGTAAGGGTGAAGATGATGATGATGATGATGATGATGTAGGTTGAAGGGCAGCCAACTGTGCTGTCATCGGCGCCCAGGTTATGGCTGAAGGCAGATTGCCTTGTCTCCCATTTCAATTGCAAATTGATCTAGTTGATACACTTTTCCCTGGTTTTTAAATGAAAGAACTGAATAATAGTGTTTTGAACTCTATCGAGTAAACAGATATTACAAAGAGAAGGCGTTGTCAGTGTGCGCGTGGCACAATGATGGTTCTATGGTTTCAACAAAGGAGACAAAAACACTAAGGATATACCATTTTCTGGAAGACCTAAAGTATGGAATATTGAGGATGCACGCCAAGTTTTGCAAGAAATTCTGCAAAAAAGCACCTGTAGGCTTTCAGAAGAACTTGTTGCATAAAAGGATACCATACATTGCCACATTAAACACTTGGACAGTTATCAGAAGCTGTACAAATACATTTTTTTGATGTGGCGCATGACCTTGCTTGGATATGTGCGAGTGACATCATGCGAATCTATGGTAGGGGTAACATTTCTGCCTTCACCAGAAGATTGCTGATAAAACTAATGGGTTACGTGAAAAATGACTAACCGGACACCCCTTTTTCTTCCAAATAAAAAAGTGTACTCGACCATAACTACTGCACAACATTACGTCATATGCCACGTCTAAAAACTACATCTGTAGATCTCTACCTCATGAAGTGACACCTAAACACGCTGAACATATGGTGGATATGTCGTCAGCTTATCAGTAATAACATGGTTGATAGATTTGTCAGCAGAGCTATCATTTGTGATAAAAATGGGTATATTTCCAAAACCCTGATGGCTCAAAACAGTGACTTGATCCCCACAACTTACCAAAGTCAACATTAAAAAGTCAGTTCGGTCCCCACCTAATGATATACGTTTGCTGGAATTTTGAAGGTGTGATTCATTGGGAGCAACAGGACAATGCAACACCCCATACTGCACGAACAACCATATAAAAAATTCAGGAATTGGGAGGAATGGAAGTGCTACCACACCAAGCATACAGCCCTGATCTCGTACAATCAGATTAACTTTTTTTATCCATGGCCCAGTTTCTATGTGCAAGAAATTTTGACAAGATTGAAACAGTGCAAGTGAGTGTCACCGAATACTTAACATCAAAAACCAGAGACTGGTTCTATTGTGGGATAATAAACCTCGCTAAACGATGGCTCAAGACTATAGAATCCATTGGTCTATACTTTGAAAATTAATTAATTGCTTGTCAGAACACATTTACAATGATTGTTTTTCTTAAAAAGTAATATTATTACGAGACCTACTGACCAATGATGAT
>JAUKNK010000032.1:1270000-1355000 GCA_030765055.1 Mantis religiosa | reverse complement strand
ACAAAATGGTCCTCATATCGCGATAAAAATTCTAAAAAACATGTGCGGATACTAGACATAGACATGGTAGATTTATCATATTTAGTCATGCCCAGATCAACCGGGGACGCTCTGCACAACCAAGGAGGGTATGTCCTCTCCCCCCTAGGATACATCTTGGGCATGTCAGTATCAAGATGCCTAAGGAGCTCCCGGAAACGAAAACCAGGTGGCTTTGGTTTAATAGTAGTGTTCCTATAACGCACGTCCATGAAGGTATTAAAGAACGGCGTAAACGATGGATGTGTGGGCATGCAATTAAGTCCACAGCCATAATTGGCTAATAACATGTTGCGCCTGTACTGCAGAGGAGGTTCTGCAGACTCAGCATACAGGCTTATAACTCGGCTCGTTGGAAATGCCCCAACAGCTATACGTATGCCACAGTTATGGACTGTATCTAATCTCTTCAGCACAGATGGTCGTGCTGAGCCATAAACGATACTACCATAGTCTAATTTGGAACGGATAAGTGCCCGATAAAGTCGCAATAACACTGCACGATCCGCTCCCCACGATTTTCCACTTAGTACCCGCAGGATATTCAAAGATCGGTCACATCGTGCTTTCAGTTGTGCTATATGCGACGACCAACTAAGTTTTCTATCAAATATTAATCCAAGGAACCTCGCCTCATCTGCAAAAGGTAGTAGATCAGCGCCTAGCCGGAGCCTTGGAGGTAGTCGACTCTGCTGACGCCAGAAGTTTACACAGATGGTTTTCTCAGCGGAAAATCGGAAGCCGTTTTTTAAACTCCAACTCTTAAGGTTGTCCAAGGTGGTCTGAAGACGGCGCTCTAAAAACGGAGTGCGCTGAGATGTACAGTAGACTGCAAAGTCGTCTACAAATAGGCATGACGAGACACCTGGAGGTACACATTTCGAGATAGAATTAATCGCAATAGCAAACAACGTAACACTTAGTACCGATCCCTGTGTTACACCGTTCTCTTGAACAAAAAGGTTCGAAAAAACCGAGCCAACCCTTACTCGGAAGACGCGGTCTTTCAGGAATTCCTGAAGGAAGCACAGCCGAAGGTGTTAGCCACAACAAACGGATCAACAACAACTCCTGCAGCTGTTTTCAGACCAGCGATTGGCAGGTGGGTTGATTTTCCGGCCACGCGCCTTAATTTATCCCATACAACAGATGAGGGTGTACATCTGTTAAAAGATGATACAAATTTGTTCCATGAGGTCTTTTTGCTATCCTTAATTATTTACCTAGATTTTGCACGCGCTTTCTTATACTCAATTAGATTACTTAGCGTAGGGTGTCGTTGGAATACCCTTAGAGCACGTCTACGAGCACGAATAGCATTCCGGCAGTCGTTGGTCCACCATGGGACAGGAAATCGACCGGGTTGGGTAGCCGAACGTGGAATAGACTGTTCTGCAGCGGAAAGAATTTTCTCTGTGAGATGATCGACTAAATCATTCACAGAATCGTGCTCGTTGTATTCAAAGACAGCCAACTGGGTGTAAAGATTCCAGTTGGCACGATCAAAGCGCCATCTAGGGATACGTGAGGGAGACACATCTTGTGCTAAGAGACTAAGAAGACATGGAAAGTGGTCGCTGGAATGTAAATCAGAGATGACATTCCACTGTAAGGATACAGCTAACTGGGATGAACACACTGCCAAATCGATGTGCGAATAGGTGTTAAACGCGTCTGTGAGGAATGTGGGCTCTCCGGTGTTCAGGAGAACCAAGTTATTGCTCTCCAGGAATTTTGCAATGAGGTTGCCTCTCGAACATGCCCGATTTGAGCCCCAAAGTGGGTGATGGGCATTAAAGTCTCCAACTATTAGAAATGGTGTTGAAAGTTGGGAAACCAGATCTTCAAGTTCAACTAACGAGAGGTCATCTGATGGCGGGAGATATACAGTGCAAATGCAAAATTCTATTGATGGCAGCTTAATCCTTACAGCTACAGATTGTAAATCAGACTGTGGCTGTAACGGATCTACAAATATGTCATCCCTGAGGAGCATCATAGTACCCCCGTGTGCAGGAATGCCCTCTTCTGTTTCAACATCACACCTCAGTGGTGTGTAGCGTCTGATTTTAAAGTTGTCTTGTGGTCGTAGCTTAGTCTCTTGTAAGCATACCACTAAGGGGTGATGCTTACTGAGCAAAAGTTCCAATTCTGGTCGATGCGCTCTTAATCCTCGTATGTTCCATTGTAGGATAGCCATTGGAACTATGGGATATAAGATGTAAAGGTAGTCTACATTAAGACGACTTCATGGGTGGCCGAATCAATTTGCCCTTTTTCTTTGGTGTAGGGCTAGTTTCGGCAGGTTTATCCTGCCTCTTCTTTGCTGCAGATGTAGCAGCGTGGTCAGCTGTTTCCTGCTCCATATCCTCTATGGAAGAGGACGGTTTTCCTTCTACAACTTTCGATTCGAGGGGCTCGAAGCGATTGGAAATTCCGACCGACGTAGATGACGGTCGCCGGTCGTGGTCCTCCCCAGATGATGACTCCGACGATGATCTCGGAGACGCTCTAGGGCTACGTTTCTTGGACTTTTCTGGAGCAGACTTTGTGCTTACTTTCAGGAAGGCAGTTCTATCATACTGCGTCTTGAACTTGATCTCTGGTGCTTGGTATACAATGGGCAATTTCGTCCTGTTGTTAGAAGTGGATGCTTTCTCAGGCGACTTCACTGACTTGATATTTTCAGTAGTCTGTGTTCTCGGAGTTTTAGATGTTGTTACTGATGCTCTTGGTTGCGATCTAGGCACTAGAACTTTCTCGGATATTGTTGCCCCGTTTATATCAGATGTTTGGGTACCAGCCTCCCGTTTCGGTGACGGAGTAGCCGCCACAGAGCTATAGGTACGGGAGGTGGTTGAAGAGGGCTTGAGAATACATAGAAGTTTCCGGGCTTCCGAAAAGGATACCTTTTCTTTAACCCGGATCTCCTGAATAGCTCGCTCTTCAATATAACGGGGGCATTCTCGTGAACTTGATGGATGTTCACCGCTACAATTTACGCATTCCGGAGGTGATGTACATGCATTTTCATGCATGCCGGCTCCACAGCTGACACATGTAGGTGCGCCTTTACAGAATGCACTAGTGTGACCGAACCGCTGACATTGGTAGCATCTCAGAGGGTTAGGTATGTATGGCCTAACCTCAATCACTTCATATCCTGCCCTGATCCTTTGAGGGAGATCTACCCGATCAAAGGTCAGGAACAGGGTACAAGTAGGAACCAGATCCCCTCGTTCTCTCCTTTGGACACGATAGACTGCAGTTACGCCTTGTTCCTGGAGGTTCTCCTGAATATCCTCGTTGGACATTCCATCCAACGCGCTAGTGTTTACAACACCGCGCGAGGAATTCAGGGTCCTATGCATCTCCACTTTGACTGGATAACTGCCCAGCATGTTGGCTTTCAGTATCTTTGCTGCCTGGGATGCTGTAGTTGCTTCCACCAGCAGCGTGCCATTTCTAGATTTTGTACATGATTTAACAGCACCAGCTATTTTGTCAAGACCTTTCTGTATAATAAACGGATTAACCGTAGAAAAAGTTCTACCTTCCTCCGTTCGTTTAATAACTAAGTAGCGAGGACCACACTCAACTACTTGTTTAACACTGTTTTCAAATACATCTTTTCCACGTTTATTGTTTTTTGGGGGGTGTATGTTAACCATAATATTAGGTCTAAATTTCATCCCCCAGTGCTCCCCACCCACCATGGAGTCCAACAAGGGGTCACCCCACTGGGATGACAGGGCTACACAGGGGATATAGCGAGCTCGCCGTCCCACTCACCCTGGAGGTCGGTACAATACCTAGTCCTGGCCGATTGATTAGGGGTGGGTTAGTCCCTAACCTCCCGTTTAGGCGAAGCAGAAGCCAAAGTAGTGTATTAGAAATGCGCACCCTCCCCGAATTCAGAAAAAATAACTGTTACGAGCTCAGATACGCATCCCTCAACTACCTGGACAAACCTTTCCACCGACACGGGTCTCCACGCACGGCCTACACGTGGGTGGGCCTGTTGACCATCTCCCTCAACCACGAAGAGGAGCCCACTCGAGGGAGACTGTTGGCTCGGGACCCCGGGGTCGCCAAACCCGTACCTACCGAAGTAGGCCCCTGGGGGGCCCCCGTATAATGATAATGATAATTGTAATAATAATAATAATAATAATAATAATAATAATAATAATAATAATAATAATAATAATAATAATAATAATAATAATAATAATAATAATAATAATAATAATAATAATAATAATAATAATAATAATAATAATAATAATAATAATAATAATAATAATAATAATAATAATAATAATAATAATAATAATAATAATAATAATAATAATAATAATAATAATAATAATAATTATAATAATAATAATAATAATAATAATAATAATAAAAATAATAATAATAATAATAATAATAATAATAATAATAATAATAATAATAATAATAATAATAATAATCATAATAATAATAATAATAATCATAATAATAATCATAATAATAATAATAATAATAATAATAATAATAATAATAATAATAATAATAATAATAATAATAATAATAATAATAATAATAATAATAATAATAATAATAATAATAATAATAATAATAATAATAATAATAATAATAATAATAATAATAATAATAATAATAATAATAATAATAATAATAATAATAATAATAATAATAATAATAATAATAATAATAGTAATAATAATAGTAATAATAGTAATAATAATCGTAATAATCATAATAATAATAATCGTAATAATAATAATAATAATCGTAATAATAATAATAATAATAATCGTAATAATAATCATAATAATCGTAATAATAATAATAATAATAATAATAATAATAATAATCATAATAATAATAATAATAATAATAATAATAATAATAATAATAATAATAATAATAATAATAATAATAATAATAATAATAATAATAATAATAATAATAATAATAATAATAATAATAATAATAATAATAATAATAATAATAATAATAATAATAATAATAATAATAATAATAATAATAATAATAATAATAATAATAATAATAATAATAATAATAATAATAATAATAATAATAATAATAATAATAATAATAATAATAATAATAATAATAATAATAATAATAATAATAATAATAATAATAATAATAATAATAATAATAATAATAATAATAATAATAATAATAATAATAATAATAATAATAATAATAATAATAATAATAATAATAATAATAATAATAATAATAATAATAATAATAATAATAATACTAATAATAATACTAATAATAATACTAATAATAATACTAATAATAATACTAATAATAATACTAATAATACTAATAATACTAATAATAATAATAATAATAATAATAATAATAATAATAATAATAATAATAATAATAATAATAATAATAATAATAATAATAATAATAATAATAATAATAATAATAATAATAATAATAATAATAATAATAATAATAATAATAATAATAATAATAATAATAATAATAATAATAATAATAATAATAATAATAATAATAATAATAATAATAATAATAATAATAATAATAATAATAATAATAATAATAATAATAATAATAATAATAATAATAATAATAATAATAATAATAATAATAATAATAATAATAATAATAATAATAATAATAATAATAATAATAATAATAATAATAATAATAATAATAATAATAATAATAATAATAATAATAATAATAATAATAATAATAATAATAATAATAATAATAATAATAATAATAATAATAATAATAATAATAATAATAATAATAATAATAATAATAATAATAATAATAATAATAATAATAATAATAATAATAATAATAATAATAATAATAATAATAATAATAATAATAATAATAATAATAATAATAATAATAATAATAATAATAATAATAATAATAATAATAATAATAATAATAATAATAATAATAATAATAATAATAATAATAATAATAATAATAATTAGCGAAAAGCATTGTATACATATTAAGTTTTCAACTTTTTCTTTGAACTTTATGGAAATAATTTCAAATAAACTATTGTTTTTAATTAAGACACAACAATTTCTAAGTGCACAAATCTTGAAGCTCTCTTGAATATTTTATTCTAAGATACAGAATGTGGTTCAAGAAGAATTTTGAGAAGTGAAAAATGCTGACAAGGAGACATTAATAAAATTGGAGTTTGAAACACAACCAGTGCCTTAACTATGGAAAAGTAGTGATTAAAGACCCGTTAGAAGCAATTTAAGAGCCGGATTGTGTCTTGTGTGTTAAAAGGCTGTTTTGTGTCAAGAAAGTACTAGGTTTAAGCATAGTAAACAAGAGTCCAAAGAAATGAAAATCAAATTCCATCAATCTAGTCATACCGTAATATTAAAAGAAGTTGTTAGTGATAAATATTTAATATTTTTCATAAATGTTTTGAGCAATATAAGAAATATTTCAACAAAATCTTGATATATTACACATTTATATAAACTGTAATAGCTATAGTATAGATCGATTTACTACGTAATATATTTAACTAGTATTATTAATTACAATTACGTTACATAACATTTTAGTACCAAATTTTGAAATAGAAATCTGCATATAGAGGATAGCTTTTCTTTAAAAACCGTTACAGTACAAAATTTGAAAAGCTCATAAAACAGCACATGATAAATAAATAATAGCTGATGTAAAATTGTACTGTCCACATCCTGAACTCCCATGTCATAAATGGTGTATTGCTATTGTGTACGTATGTGTGTGCGTGAATACCAAACTTGGTATCTAGGTACTGTATTTTAAAAAGATTTCGAACAGATCATCCTACTCCAATCTACCCTTTACATATAAGATATTTCTTTTCAAAAATATCCCCTACCGTTTTGATTAAAATATTACATACTTAAGGTATCTCTATGACAAATTGCATATTATAAATTCTCTAAGAATATCCTGTGAAGTACTTTTTCATTCAGAAGGACTTTTGTATAATTTTAGCTTATGAGCCTTAAAAGATAGACAAAAAGTATTGTGAATAAAAAAAAATGTAGGTTTCTTTAAAACACAAGGTTTGCGTCAAATAAATGTTTTTGGTATCTAACATATTGTAGATATGTGTCATTACCTTCTTTCTGTTCCATGAATACCTCAGCTTCATTTATACCTTGGAACATGTAGCATATTGTGACTTTGTGGGTTCGTAGAATTAAAAGGCCGAGTTGCAGATATTCCAAATGTTCTTTATTTCCGTAGAAATACACTTATGGATTACAGCAGCACTACGTTCCGTACACAATCAGTCTACCAAGGTCGATGACAATAACAGCTTACTCAACTTCCACTGTTTACAAAATTAACACCCTCAGCTGTTCTCTGCTTACTCACTCTGTTTACAACTCAAATCACAGTTTTACAAAACTGTCCTGCTGGCGTGTCACAATCGCTTATACATCTCATTCACAATTCGAGAGACTTCTCGAGAAAATAAGGAAAACAACTATTCTCTGTCAATCGATATATCTCCCGAACCTTCCAAACGTGAAATCTTATCTGTGCCGGCAAGTAATTTATCTTAATTATCTTCATTTACTGGCCCTTTGTGTACACTAGCCACGCTATTGTTAACTGCTTATGCAAGCTCGTGAAATATTATCCGCCGTCTATTATCTATTTGCACCGAAACTTTTATGCCTGTTACCGCGACAATATGGATAATGGCCTTAGCCTACACTTGGTGCGTTTCTGGGTTTTTATACATTGGATATTTGCTGCAGAAGATTCCCACTTCCCAGCCTGCGATCAAACCCATGACCCCTTACACAGTAGGCAGGAACTCTACCGACTGAGCTACGGGCCAGCTGTTTAGAAGTTGTATAAAACGAAACGAGACGACACAGAAAAAAGTAAAGTGAATGTAATAATAGATTTTATAATGATGATATATTAGTATAATTAACTAAAACCATTTTTGGTAACTAATTGTTGTGGCTTACAAAAATAGGTTAATTTACATAGAACGATACATAAGCAAAATTGTTATAACGGCCAATCACATTGTAATATAAAAATCACAAACACTAAATGATGCCTCAACCAACAATGCCAGACTTAACGCCACTCGATTATTTTGGGAGGGGCATATCAAAGTTGCAATATATCACATACCAGTGGACGATCCATAGACACTACACATTTATGACTTAACGTTGGAGGACGTAAATTACAAAAAAAGAAATAAACACTACAGATATGTGCAAATTATTTGACTCATTCATCTCTTTTTACTTTGCTTCAGTTTAACATTCAAAATATTAGTTATTTACCGCCGTAACCTATTTAAATTTGTTGTAATTCTTTTCCTTGCTATAATATGAAGCATATTCAAAGAAATTTCTCTCTTAAAAGTAACTGGGGTATTTTTCTTTTACTTATAGTAATATGGTGGTAGCTGTGAATTAAGAGCAGCCATTTTCTTCATGTCTGTTTATCCAACTGTTTAGTAACTGAAGATTGTTAATATTTGCCTTTATTGTGTTTTATGGTTTATATATCCTCAGTATTTATTATTAATTGATCTGAAGCCAGGTAACATTGTGAATCTTATCCTTAGCATTCACATTGATTCAAAAGCGAGGTTATGGGTAAAACTGCTGACTTATCCCAAAGGAAAGTAGCTGTAACTGAGAGTTTTTGAAGGAAACTCTTTATTCAGAACGTGAAATAGCTAAGAAATTGTGTATTTCACAAAAATCTGTAGTCGCATTAATCAAGCTTTAACATTCGGTGAGACGTTGACCTCACAAAGGAATGGAAAATGCGGGAGCAAAAGAAAGCTATGACCAAGGATGCAAAGAAAACTTTGCAAGTGGCAAAACAAAATAGAAGAGAAACCAGCATTGACCTCAGTAATCAACTAAAGCAGTAAGGTACAGAAATATCAGCCTCAGTAGTTTGCAGAAGATTATGCCAAGCAGGTTTACCAGCACGCTGCCTCGTAAAAAGGCTAAACTGACACCTGCAATGGCAAAAAACAGCACCAACAAAACTTTTAAACTTTAGAATGGGTCAAAGAGATGCAGAAACATTCAGCGGAATTTTTGAGAAAGGTAAATAGTATGAAAATTGTATATAGCATAAAATTAAAATATGTACATGTAAATTTTATGGAAATGAAATAAACAGCCTAGACTTTGTTTTTCTCATTGCTGGTTTAGTTATACTATCTTTGAGCAATTTTAAAACTGTTTAATATTAATAGAGGTTTTTATTGTTTCAGGTAATTTTCTCAGATGAATCCATGTTTAAAGTATTTGTAAAGAGCAGCCAATATGTGAGAAGGACAGATAAAGAAGCATTTTCCCCTCAGTGTGTCGATTAAAGAGTAAAGCACCCAACATCAAAAATGGTCTGGAGCTGTATGTCTGTCCATGGAACCGGAAGATTATACTTAGTTGTGGGATCTATGGAGTAGAAACAGTATAAAACTGTATTAGAAGCAAGACTAATTCCGCAAAGTAAAGAATGGTTTCCAAATGGTGACTTTGTGTTCATGCATGTCAGTGCTCCCTGCCATAGAGCAAAATCTGTAACCCACTCCCTCAAAGAAAACAATGTAAAAGTACTACCATGGCCGGGGAATAGTCCTGATTTAAATCCAATAGAAGAATCTGTGGGATATTGTTAAACAGAGACTGAAAAAGTTGAAAATAACAAAAAAAGTTCAGCTTATTGAGGGCCTGATAAGCATTTGGCACAGAGATGAAGAAATAAAGGAAAAGTGCTCCACCCTTTTAGAGAGCATTCCTAAAGGCTTCAAAATGGTAATAAAGGCTAAAGGAATGCATACAAAATACTAATAGTTGAAAAAAATGTTGTAATATTATTTATGTTAAATAAATAGAAAATAAGCGGTATATGTTAAAAATTTCACCATTGAGTCTAATAATTTGCACACGTCTGTACTAGCCAGAACAGCTGTGGCATCTGACGAACCTTTGCATATGACTGGGGTATTTCAGCGAGTACGCCAAAACTTAATTCGACGGTGCAAAATCTGTAACACTGTATTAACCTGCTACACTGAAACCTGTGTACAATAAAATGTAATATCACTTAACAGTATTATCAGAGGTACTGATTCGGGATCGTCTTTGGGAACATGGGTCCCTAGTCGAAAGTTTCTCTATTCTGTCTTCTCTTTCCGTTTCTTAAGTTTTTCAGTAAGCGTTTGAAGCATTCTGTTTAATCAATTTTTCGTTTTAAAGTTCTGCCGCTTATATACACGTATGGAAATCCTTTTAAAAAGGATACTTTTATTTCTTTTATTCACATAGTCTCAAAACGTATATTTCCGGTGACATTTCGGTACCGAATTTCAATGTGGAATGCAGTACCCTGTGTGCTTAATTTGTGCATGGTAGAGCAAGTAACGATTATATTTCCTTTGAAATTTCATCTCGAAATTTTCGGTGGAATGGAATAGAAATAGCATAGAGCTTAGAGTTACCCGACATTCGCCTTTCAGGATAAGGGAAAACCCCGGAAAAACCTTAGCCAAGTAACTCACCCTAACCTAGATACGAACTCGGGACCTTTTGAACCTTTTGTTTAACTCAGTGTTAAGTTGTGTGTAAGTGAAAGACCTTTCTAAAACTATTGTATACGACTTCCCTATATAGCAACACATGAAATAAAGAATCCAGTGATACTTGAGAGAGTGAAGTCATCACTGCCATTGAAGACCAGGGAAAACAGATAACAGACTCGCATCAAGGCTTTCATTTAAATATTTCAGCAGGGGCGGCTCGTCCTTACCTGCTGCAGCATGCTCTTTTATGTTTTATAAAAGACATAGTAGATATTTTAAAAGACCCAGTAAGTAACAATGCATTATTGCAAGTATAAGAAATAGAGTTCAACCAATAATGACCTCTTGATGCATCGAAAACATCTGCGTAATTAATGGAACGCATCCGTGACGTCAACATGCTGAGAGCCAGCAAGCTCGGTAATCAGTTATTACGCATGCGTACAACCTTACCCTCTTGCCTCCATGATGTCCTAAGTTCCCTAGATTTTCGCACAAATACGTGCTGCATCCGGGTGTTGTGCAGTGATCATTCGCTGCGTGGTGAGGTAGGGTCATCAACACTAATAGTTATAGCCGTAGAACTTGAATTTGCATTGAATATCATTTAACAATCTATCATTGCTTTATATTTTACTTCTAGAAACCAATTCCAGTCTTCTTACGTAAACAGATCCAATACCTAATGGTTATCAAATCGTATGGCATTTTTTGTGCAATTTACGTCCTCCAACGTTAAGTCATATAGGATGATGAATGAAATGGGTGAAATGACGCTTAAACGAGTTCGGGGTCCATGAAGCTTAGAGTTACCCGACATTTGTCTATCAGGATAAGAGAAAGCCCCGGAAAATACTTTATCCAGGTAACTCGCCCTGGCCGAGATTCGAACTCGGGACCTCTTGAACGTAAGGCAGACACACTACCATCAAATCGGAGGGCAGATTGTGATGCACATATCATGTTGGCGCGATACTCCTTTCCCACGACCATGACAAGTGAATGTAGTTCGCATGCTCGCATTGTATCCAAGTATTCCATTGTGTAGCGTTATTCAGTTGCTGATATCAGTTTCTCTATTTATGTGTCAGTGTGAAACGTGTTATAAATTCACTTGATTCAGTGTGTGAGTAATTTAATATTACGAAAACTTTAACCAATAAATAATAAACTTCTGAAAACTGCCTTTTTCAAACTGAGTATTAGAAGAAAGGATTGGTATAAAAATGCTAGGGCGACCAATACCCGAGCTATATATTGCGAAAAAAAGAAGAAATTCTGTTTATACCATGAAGAAACATGGGCGCATGGTCTTCATTTTTCGTAACTAGGTGTGTCGCATGAACCTTTTTCCTGCAGCACGCTGTTGTATTTCAGCATGAGCCGCCACTGTATATCAGTGTCAGGAACTATTACATGGTGTATAGCAAATAGTATCCATGGTCCTTAGTCTCAAATCGTAGCCAATGGATGCTTCTAAACCAATGATATTCAATCTTATTTACTAATAATCAGTAGTTTTTTTTTTTTATTTTTTTTTTTTTTTTTTGCAGATGAGACAAACCTTATTTTCAGAAATAGCGATGAAAGACCTATGCAGGAATAAATCAATTATGCCATTACAGAATTGGAGAAATGGATGGCAAACTAGTAAGCTTTGTATAAATATAAATATAAGACAGTAACTCTTAAATTCCAGCTGTTTGAAGGAAAAGAAGAAAGAAAGAAATAATATTTGCATTTTCAAACACTCATTGGGCCATTTAGCAATATTTATTGCATAATATCTAAGATTTACATTATTTAACTCACCTAAATATCACAATTGGGCACTTACAAGCACATATCGGTGTATTATTTGACTTGTAAAATTTCCCCTTGTAGGAAGTTTGTGTTGGAGAATTTGGGTCCTCATTGTTCACTGTAGTTGGTTTGACACAACAAATTTCTACATTCATTTGCCTGCTCATCAAACAGGAGTTCTAGATGTTTTAAGTATTCATCGTGTTGTGTCATACTGTCTAGACTCTCTTTGGGAGATAATAGACCTTGAGATGTATTTATTTGTTCTTCATTTGCATATTCTACATCTTCTATCTGTTGTGTATCACCCAATTGTCTTCGTCTGGGGTATTTCCAAAGAAGGTTACAATCTTGGGTTCTTCTTCGTTCACTGGAGTCAGGTTCTGGAGAAGGACTTCTTGTGTAGCCTATATCCTCTGAATCACACCAACTCCTGGTAGTCAGTTTCTCTGGTCTCCTTCTTTCACTGGAGTGAGGTTCTGGAGAAGGACTTCTTGAGTAACATCTATGCTCTGAATCACACCAACTCCTGGTAGCCAGTTTATCTGGTCTCCTTCTTTCACTGCAGTCAGGTTCTGGAGAAGGACTTCTTGAGTAACATCTATGCTCTGAATCACACCAACACCTGGTAGTCAGTTTATCTGGTCTCCTTCTATCACTGGAGTGAAGTTCTGGAGAAGGACTTCTTGAGATTCGTGTATCCTCTGAATCACACCAACTCCTGGTAGTCAGTTTCTCTGGTCTCCTTCTTTCACTGCAGTCAGGTTCTGGAGAAGGACTTCTTGAGTAGCGTGTATCCTCTGAATCACACCAACTCCTGGTAGTCAGTTTCTCTGGTCTCCTTCTTTCACTGGAGTGAGGTTCTGGAGAAGGACTTCTTGAGTAACATCTATGCTCTGAATCACACCAACTCCTGGTAGTCAGTTTATCTGGTCTCCTTCTTTCACTGCAGTCAGGTTCTGGAGAAGGACTTCTTGAGTAACATCTATGCTCTGAATCACACCAACTCCTGGTAGTCAGTTTATCTGGTCTCCTTCTTTCACAGCAGTCAGGTTCTGGAGAAGGACTTCTTGAGTAGCGTCTACACTCTTAATCACACCAACTCCTGGTTGTCAGTTTCTCTGGTCTCCTTCTGTCACTGCAGTCAGGTTCTGGAGAGGGACTTCTTGAGTAACATCTATGCTCTGAATCACACCAACTCCTGGTAGTCAGTTTATCTGGTCTCCTTCTTTCACTGTAGTCAGGTTCTGGAGAAGGACTTCTTGAGTAGCGTGTATCCTGTGGATCACACTAACTTCTGGTAGTCAGTTTCTCTGGTCTCCTTCTTTCACTGGAGTGAGGTTCTGGAGAAGGACTTCTTGGGTAACATCTATGCTCTCAATCACACCAACTCCTGGCAGTCAGTTTATCTGGTCTCCTTCTTTAACTGCAGTCACGTTCTGGAGAAGGACTTCTTGAGTAACATCTATGTTCTGAATCACACCAACTCCTGGTAGTCAGTTTCTCTGGTCTCCTTCTTTCACTGCAGTCAGGTTCTGGAGAAGTACTTCTTGAGTAGCGTGTATCCTCTGAATCACACCAACTCCTGGTAGTCAGTTTATCTGCTCTCCTTCTTTCACTGCAGTCAATTTCTGGAGAAGGACTTCTTGAGTAACATCTATGCTCTCAATCACACCAACTCCTGGTAGTCAGTTTATCTGGTCTCCTTCTTTCACTGCAGTCAGGTTCTGGAGAAGGACTTCTTGAGTAGCGTGTATCCTGTGAATCACACTAACTCCTGGTAGTCAGTTTCTCTGGTCTCCTTCTTTCACTGGAGTGAGGTTCTGGAGAAGGACTTCTTGAGTAACATCTATGCTCTCAATCACACCAACTCCTGGTAGTCAGTTTATCTGGTCTCCTTCTTTAACTGCAGTCAGGTTCTGGAGAAGGACTTCTTGAGTAACATCTATGCTCTGAATCACACCAACTCCTGGTAGTCAGTTTATCTGGTCTCCTTCTTTCACTGCAGTCAGGTTCTGGAGAAGGACTTCTTGAGTAGCGTGTATCCTCTGAATCACACCAACTCCTGGTAGTCAGTTTCTCTGGTCTCCTTCTTTCACTGGAGTGAGGTTCTGGAGAAGGACTTCTTGAGTAACATCTATGCTCTCAATCACACCAACTCCAGGTAGTCAGTTTAACTGGTCTCCTTCTTTAACTGCAGTCAGGTTTAGGAGAAGGACTTCTTGAGTAACATCTATGCTCTGAATCACACCAACTCCTGGTAGTCAGTTTATCTGGTCTCCTTCTTTCACTGCAGTCAGGTTCTGGAGAAGGACTTCTTGAGTAGCGTGTATCCTCTGAATCACACCAACTCCTGGTAGTCAGTTTCTCTGGTCTCCTTCTTTCACTGCAGTCAGGTTCTGGAGAAGGACTTCTTGAGTAGCGTGTATCCTCTGAATCACACCAACTCCTGGTAGTCAGTTTATCTGGTCTCCTTCTTTCACTGCAGTCAATTTCTGGAGAAGGACTTCTTGAGTAACATCTATGCTCTGAATCACACTAACTCCTGGTAGTCAGTTTATCTGGTCTCCTTCTTTCACTGCAGTCAGGTTCTGTAGAAGGACTTCTTGAGTAGCGTGTATATTGTGAATCACACTAACTCCTGGTAGTCAGTTTCTCTGGTCTCCTTCTTTCACTGGAGTGAGGTTCTGGAGAAGGACTTCTTGAGTAACATCTATGCTCTCAATCACACCAACTCCTGGTAGCCAGTTTATCTGGTCTCCTTCTTTCACTGCAGTCAGGTTCTGGAGAAGGACTTCTTGAGTAACATCTATGCTCTGAATCACACCAACTCCTGGTAGTCAGTTTATCTGGTCTCCTTCTTTAACTGCAGTCAGGTTCTGGAGAAGGACTTCTTGAGTAACATCTATGCTCTGAATCACACCAACTCCTGGTAGTCAGTTTATCTGGTCTCCTTCTTTCACTGCAGTCAGGTTCTGGAGAAGGACTTCTTGAGTAGCGTGTATCCTCTGAATCACACCAACTCCTGGTAGTCAGTTTCTCTGGTCTCCTTCTTTCACTGGAGTGAGGTTCTGGAGAAGGACTTCTTGAGTAACATCTATGCTCTGAATCACACCAACTCCTGGTAGTCAGTTTATCTGGTCTCCTTCTTTCACTGCAGTCAGGTTCTGGAGAAGGACTTCTTGAGTAACATCTATGCTCTGAATCACACCAACTCCTGGTAGTCAGTTTATCTGGTCTCCTTCTTTCACAGCAGTCAGGTTCTGGAGAAGGACTTCTTGAGTAGCGTCTACACTCTTAATCACACCAACTCCCGGTTGTCAGTTTCTCTGGTCTCCTTCTGTCACTGCAGTCAGGTTCTGGAGAGGGACTTCTTGAGTAACATCTATGCTCTGAATCACACCAACTCCTGGTAGTCAGTTTCTCTGGTCTCCTTCTTTCACTGTAGTCAGGTTCTGGAGAAGGACTTCTTGAGTAGCGTGTATCCTGTGGATCACACTAACTTCTGGTAGTCAGTTTCTCTGGTCTCCTTCTTTCACTGGAGTGAGGTTCTGGAGAAGGACTTCTTGGGTAACATCTATGCTCTCAATCACACCAACTCCTGGCAGTCAGTTTATCTGGTCTCCTTCTTTAACTGCAGTCACGTTCTGGAGAAGGACTTCTTGAGTAACATCTATGTTCTGCATCACACCAACTCCTGGTAGTCAGTTTCTCTGGTCTCCTTCTTTCACTGCAGTCAGGTTCTGGAGAAGGACTTCTTGAGTAACATCTATGCTCTCAATCACACCAACTCCTGGTAGTCAGTTTATCTGGTCTCCTTCTTTAACTGCAGTCAGGTTCTGGAGAAGGACTTCTTGAGTAACATCTATGCTCTGAATCACACCAACTCCTGGTAGTCAGTTTATCTGGTCTCCTTCTTTCACTGCAGTCAGGTTCTGGAGAAGGACTTCTTGAGTAGCGTGTATCCTGTGAATCACACTAACTCCTGGTAGTCAGTTTCTCTGGTCTCCTTCTTTCACTGGAGTGAGGTTCTGGAGAAGGACTTCTTGAGTAACATCTATCCTCTCAATCACACCAACTCCTGGTAGTCAGTTTATCTGGTCTCCTTCTTTAACTGCAGTCAGGTTCTGGAGAAGGACTTCTTGAGTAACATCTATGCTCTGAATCCCACCAACTCCTGGTAGTCAGTTTATCTGGTCTCCTTCTTTCACTGCAGTCAGGTTCTGGAGAAGGACTTCTTGAGTAGCGTGTATCCTCTGAATCACACCAACTCCTGGTAGTCAGTTTCTCTGGTCTCCTTCTTTCACTGGAGTGAGGTTCTGGAGAAGGACTTCTTGAGTAACATCTATGCTCTCAATCACACCAACTCCTGGTAGTCAGTTTAACTGGTCTCCTTCTTTAACTGCAGTCAGGTTCTGGAGAAGGACTTCTTGAGTAACATCTATGCTCTGAATCACACCAACTCCTGGTAGTCAGTTTATCTGGTCTCCTTCTTTCACTGCAGTCAGGTTCTGGAGAAGGACTTCTTGAGTAGCGTGTATCCTCTGAATCACACCAACTCCTGGTAGTCAGTTTCTCTGGTCTCCTTCTTTCACTGCAGTCAGGTTCTGGAGAAGGACTTCTTGAGTAGCGTGTATCCTCTGAATCACACCAACTCCTGGTAGTCAGTTTATCTGGTCTCCTTCTTTCACTGCAGTCAATTTCTGGAGAAGGACTTCTTGAGTAACATCTATGCTCTGAATCACACCAACTCCTGGTAGTCAGTTTATCTGGTCTCCTTCTTTCACTGCAGTCAGGTTCTGTAGAAGGACTTCTTGAGTAGCGTGTATCTTGTGAATCACACTAACTCCTGGTAGTCAGTTTCTCTTGTCTCCTTCTTTCACTGGAGTGAGGTCCTGGAGAAGGACTTCTTGAGTAACATCTATGCTCTCAATCACACCAACTCCTGGTAGTCAGTTTATCTGGTCTCCTTCTTTAACTGCAGTCAGGTTCTGGAGAAGGACTTCTTGAGTAACATCTATGCTCTGAATCACACCAACTCCTGGTAGTCAGTTTATCTGGTCTCCTTCTTTAACTGCAGTCAGGTTCTGGAGAAGGACTTCTTGAGTAACATCTATGCTCTGAATCACACCAACTCCTGGTAGTCAGTTTATCTGGTCTCCTTCTTTCACTGCAGTCAGGTTCTGGAGAAGGACTTCTTGAGTAACATCTATGCTCTGAATCACACCAACTCCTGGTAGTCAGTTTATCTGGTCTCCTTCTTTCACTGGAGTGAAGTTCTGGAGAAGGACTTCTTGAGTAGCGTGTATCCTCTGAATCACACCAACTCTTGGTAGTCAGTTTCTCTGGTCTCCTTCTTTCACTGCAGTCAGGTTCTGGAGAAGGACTGCTTGAGTAGCGTGTATCCTCTGAATCACACCAACTCCTGGTAGTCAGTTTCTCTGGTCTCCTTCTTTCACTGGAGTGAGGTTCTGGAGAAGGACTTCTTGAGTAACAGCTATGCTCTGAATCACACCAACTCCTGGTAGTCAGTTTATCTGGTCTCCTTCTTTCACTGCAGTCAGGTTCTGGAGAAGGACTTCTTGAGTAACATCTATGCTCAGAATCACACCAACTCCTGGTAGTCAGTTTATTTGGTCTCCTTCATTCACAGCAGTCAGGTTCTGGAGAAGGACTTCTTAAGTAGCGTCTATACTCTGAATCACACCAACTCCTGGTAGTCAGTTTCTCTGGTCTCCTTCTGTCACTGCAGTCAGGTTCTGGAGAAGGACTTTTTCAGTAGCGTCTATACTCTGAATCACACCAACTCCTGGTAGTCAGTTTCTCTGGTCTCCTTCTTTAACTGCAGTCAGGTTCTGGAGAAGGACTTCTTGAGTAACATCTATGCTCTGAATCACACCAACTCCTGGTAGTCAGTTTATCTGGTCTCCTTCTTTCACTGCAGTCAGGTTCTGGAGAAGGACTTCTTGAGTAGCGTGTATCCTCTGAATCACACCAACTCCTGGTAGTCAGTTTATCTGGTCTCCTTCTTTCACTGCAGTCAATTTCTGGAGAAGGACTTCTTGAGTAACATCTATGCTCTGAATCACACCAACTCCTGGTAGTCAGTTTATCTGGTCTCCTTCTTTCACTGCAGTCAGGTTCTGGAGAAGGACTTCTTGAGTAGCGTGTATCCTGTGAATCACACTAACTCCTGGTAGTCAGTTTCTCTGGTCTCCTTCTTTCACTGGAGTGAGGTTCTGGAGAAGGACTTCTTGAGTAACATCTATGCTCTCAATCACACCAACTCCTGGTAATCAGTTTATCTGGTGTCCTTCTTTAACTGCAGTCAGGTTCTGGAGAAGGACTTCTTGAGTAACACCTATGCTCTGAATCACACCAACTCCTGGTAGTCAGTTTCTCTGGTCTCCTTCTTTAACTGCAGTCAGGTTCTGGAGAAGGACTTCTTTAGTAACATCTATGCTCTGAATCACACCAACTCCTGGTAGTCAGTTTATCTGGTCTCCTTCTTTCACTGGAGTGAGGTTCTGGAGAAGGACTTCTTGAGTAACAGCTATGCTCTGAATCACACCAACTCCTGGTAGTCAGTTTATCTGGTCTCCTTCTTTCACTGCAGTCAGGTTCTGGAGAAGGACTTCTTGAGTAACATCTATGCTCTGAATCACACCAACTCCTGGTAGTAAGTTTACCTGGTCTCCTTCTTTCACTGGAGTGAAGTTCTGGAGAAGGACTTCTTGAGTAGCGTGTATCCTCTAAATCACACCAACTCCTGGTAGTCAGTTTATCTGGTCTCCTTCTTTCACTGCAGTCAGGTTCTGGAGAAGGACTTCTTGAGTAGCGTGTATCCTCTGAATCACACCAACTCCTGGTAGTCAGTTTCTCTGGTCTCCTTCTTTCACTGGAGTGAGGTTCTGGAGAAGGACTTCTTGAGTAACAGCTATGCTCTGAATCACACCAACTCCTGGTAGTCAGTTTATCTGGTCTCCTTCTTTCACTGCAGTCAGGTTCTGGAGAAGGACTTCTTGAGTAACATCTATGCTCTGAATCACACCAACTCCTGGTAGTCAGTTTATCTGGTCTCCTTCTTTCACAGCAGTCAGGTTCTGGAGAAGGACTTCTTCAGTAGCGTCTATACTCTGAATCACACCAACTCCTGGTAGTCAGTTCCTCTGGTCTCCTTCTGTCACTGCAGTCAGGTTCTGGAGAGGGACTTCTTGAGTAACATCTATGCTCTGAATCACACCAACTCCTGGAAGTCAGTTTCTCTGGTCTCCTTCTTTCACTGCAGTCACGTTCTGGAGAAGAACTTCTTGAGTAGCGTGTATCCTCTGAATCACACCAACTCCTGGTAGTCAGTTTATCTGGTCTCCTTCTTTCACTGCAGTCAATTTCTGGAGAAGGACTTCTTGAGTAACATCTATGCTCTGAATCACACCAACTCCTGGTAGTCAGTTTATCTGGTCTCCTTCTTTCACTGCAGTCAGGTTCTGGAGAAGGACTTCTTGAGTAGCGTGTATCCTCTGAATCACACCAACTCCTGGTAGTCAGTTTCTCCGGTCTCCTTCTTTCACTGGAGTGAGGTTCTGGAGAAGGACTTCTTGAGTAACATCTATGCTCTTAATCACACCAACTCCTGGTAATCAGTTTATCTGGTGTCCTTCTTTAACTGCAGTCAGGTTCTGGAGAAGGACTTCTTGAGTAACACCTATGCTCTGAATCACACCAACTCCTGGTAGTCAGTTTCTCTGGTCTCCTTCTTTAACTGCAGTCAGGTTCTGGAGAAGGACTTCTTGAGTAACATCTATGCTCTGAATCACACCAACTCCTGGTAGTCAGTTTATCTGGTCTCCTTCTTTCACTGGAGTGAGGTTCTGGAGAAGGACTTCTTGAGTAACAGCTATGCTCTGAATCACACCAACTCCTGGTAGTCAGTTTATCTGGTCTCCTTCTTTCACTGCAGTCAGGTTCTGGAGAAGGACTTCTTGAGTAGCGTGTATCCTGTGAATCACACTATCTCCTGGTAGTCAGTTTCTCTGGTCTCCTTATTTCACTGGAGTGAGGTTCTGGAGAAGGACTTCTTGAGTAACATCTATGCTCTCAATCACACCAACTCCTGGTAGTCAGTTTATCTGGTCTGCTTCTTTAACTGCAGTCAGGTTTTGGAGAAGGACTTCTTGAGTAACATCTATGCTCTGAATCACACCAACTCCTGGTAGTCAGTTTATCTGGTCTCCTTCTTTCACTGCAGTCAGGTTCTGGAGAAGGACTTCTTGAGTAGCGTGTATCCTCTGAATCACAACAACTCCTGGTAGTCAGTTTCTCTGGTCTCCTTCTTTCACTGCAGTCAGGTTCTGGAGAAGGACTTCTTGAGTAGCGTGTATCCTCTGAATCACACCAACTCCTGGTAGTCAGTTTATCTGGTCTCCTTCTTTCACTGCAGTCAATTTCTGGAGAAGGACTTCTTGAGTAACATCTATGCTCTGAATCACACCAAATCCTGGTAGTCAGTTTATCTGGTCTCCTTCTTTCACAGCAGTCAGGTTCTGGAGAAGAACTTCTTGAGTAGCGTCTATACTCTGAATCACACCAACTCCTGGTAGTCAGTTTCTCTGGTCTCCTTCTGTCACTGCAGTCACGTTCTGGAGAGGGACTTCTTGAGTAACATCTATGCTCTGAATCACACCAACTCCTGGTAGTCAGTTTCTCTGGTCTCCCTCTTTAACTGCAGTCAGGTTCTGGAGAAGGACTTCTTGAGTAACATCTATGCTCTGAATCACACCAACTCCTGGTAGTCAGTTTATCTGGTCTCCTTCTTTCACTGCAGTCAGGTTCTGGAGAAGGACTTCTTGAGTAGCGTGTATCCTCTGAATCACACCAACTCCTGGTAGTCAGTTTCTCTGGTCTCCTTCTTTCACTGCAGTCAGGTTCTGGAGTAGGACTTCTTGAGTAGCGTGTATCCTCTGAATCACACCAACTCCTGGTAGTCAGTTTATCTGGTCTCCTTCTTTCACTGCAGTCAATTTCTGGAGAAGGATTTCTTGAGTAACATCTATGCTCTGAATCACACCAACTCCTGGTAGTCAGTTTATCTGGTCTCCTTCTTTCACAGCAGTCAGGTTCTAGAGAAGAACTTCTTGAGTAGCGTCTATACTCTGAATCACACCAACTCCTGGTAGTCAGTTTCTCTGGTCTCCTTCTTTCACTGCAGTCAGGTTCTGGAGAAGGACTTCTTGAGTAGCGTGTATCCTCTGAATCACACCAACTCCTGGTAGTCAGTTTCTCTGGTCTACTTCTGTCACTGCAGTCATGTTCTGGAGAGGGACTTCTTTAGTAACATCTATGCTCTGAATCACACCAACTCCTGGTAGTCAGTTAATCTGGCCTCCTTCTTTCACTGCAGTCAGGTTCTGGAGAAGGACTTCTGGAGTAAAATCTATGCTCTGAATCACACCAACTCCTGGTAGTCAGTTTATCTGGTCTCCTTCTTTCACAGCAGTCAGGTTCTGGAGAAGGACTTCTTGAGTAGCGTGTATCCTCTGAATCACACCAACTCATGGTAGCCCGTTTATCTGGTCTCCTTCTTTCACTGCAGTCAGGTTCTGGAGAAGGACTTCTTGAGTAACATCTATGCTCTGAATCACACCAACTCCTGGTAGTCAGTTTATCTGGTCCCCTTCTTTCACTGGAGTGAAGTTCTGGAGAAGGACTTCTTGAGTAGCGTGTATCCTCTGAATCACACCAACTCCTGGTAGTCAGTTTCTCTGGTCTCCTTCTTTCACTGCAGTCAGGTTCTGGAGAAGGACTTCTTGAGTAGCGTGTATCCTCTGAATCACACCAACTCCTGGTAGTCAGTTTCTCTGGTCTCCTTCTTTCACTGGAGTGAGGTTCTGGAGAAGGAGTTCTTGAGTAACATCTATGCTCTGAATCACACCAACTCCTGGTAGTCAGTTTATCTGGTCTCCTTCTTTCACTGCAGTCAGGTTCTGGAGAAGGACTTCTTGAGTAACATCTATGCTCTGAATCACACCAACTCCTGGTAGTCAGTTTATCTGGTCTCCTTCTTTCACAGCAGTCAGGTTCTGGAGAAGGACTTCTTGAGTAGCGTCTACACTCTTAATCACACCAACTCCCGGTTGTCAGTTTCTCTGGTCTCCTTCTGTCACTGCAGTCAGGTTCTGGAGAGGGACTTCTTGAGTAACATCTATGCTCTGAATCACACCAACTCCTGGTAGTCAGTTTCTCTGGTCTCCTTCTTTCACTGTAGTCAGGTTCTGGAGAAGGACTTCTTGAGTAGCGTGTATCCTGTGGATCACACTAACTTCTGGTAGTCAGTTTCTCTGGTCTCCTTCTTTCACTGGAGTGAGGTTCTGGAGAAGGACTTCTTGGGTAACATCTATGCTCTCAATCACACCAACTCCTGGCAGTCAGTTTATCTGGTCTCCTTCTTTAACTGCAGTCACGTTCTGGAGAAGGACTTCTTGAGTAACATCTATGTTCTGAATCACACCAACTCCTGGTAGTCAGTTTCTCTGGTCTCCTTCTTTCACTGCAGTCAGGTTCTGGAGAAGTACTTCTTGAGTAGCGTGTATCCTCTGAATCACACCAACTCCTGGTAGTCAGTTTATCTGGTCTCCTTCTTTCACTGCAGTCAATTTCTGGAGAAGGACTTCTTGAGTAACATCTATGCTCTGAATCACACCAACTCCTGGTAGTCAGTTTATCTGGTCTCCTTCTTTCACTGCAGTCAGGTTCTGGAGAAGGACTTCTTGAGTAGCGTGTATCCTGTGAATCACACTAACTCCTGGTAGTCAGTTTCTCTGGTCTCCTTCTTTCACTGGAGTGAGGTTCTGGAGAAGGACTTCTTGAGTAACATCTATGCTCTCAATCACACCAACTCCTGGTAGTCAGTTTATCTGGTCTCCTTCTTTAACTGCAGTCAGGTTCTGGAGAAGGACTTCTTGAGTAACATCTATGCTCTGAATCACACCAACTCCTGGTAGTCAGTTTATCTGGTCTCCTTCTTTCACTGCAGTCAGGTTCTGGAGAAGGACTTCTTGAGTAGCGTGTATCCTCTGAATCACACCAACTCCTGGTAGTCAGTTTATCTGGTCTCCTTCTTTCACTGCAGTCAATTTCTGGAGAAGGACTTCTTGAGTAACATCTATGCTCTGAATCACACCAACTCCTGGTAGTCAGTTTATCTGGTCTCCTTCTTTCACTGCAGTCAGGTTCTGGAGAAGGACTTCTTGAGTAGCGTGTATCCTGTGAATCACACTAACTCCTGGTAGTCAGTTTCTCAGGTCTCCTTCTTTCACTGGAGTGAGGTTCTGGAGAAGGACTTCTTGAGTAACATCTATGCTCTCAATCACACCAACTCCTGGTAATCAGTTTATCTGGTGTCCTTCTTTAACTGCAGTCAGGTTCTGGAGAAGGACTTCTTGAGTAACACCTATGCTCTGAATCACACCAACTCCTGGTAGTCAGTTTCTCTGGTCTCCTTCTTTAACTGCAGTCAGGTTCTGGAGAAGGACTTCTTGAGTAACATCTATGCTCTGAATCACACCAACTCCTGGTAGTCAGTTTATCTGGTCTCCTTCTTTCACTGGAGTGAGGTTCTGGAGAAGGACTTCTTGAGTAACAGCTATGCTCTGAATCACACCAACTCCTGGTAGTCAGTTTATCTGGTCTCCTTCTTTCACTGCAGTCAGGTTCTGGAGAAGGACTTCTTGAGTAACATCTATGCTCTGAATCACACCAACTCCTGGTAGTAAGTTTATCTGGTCTCCTTCTTTCACTGGAGTGAAGTTCTGGAGAAGGACTTCTTGAGTAGCGTGTATCCTCTAAATCACACCAACTCCTGGTAGTCAGTTTATCTGGTCTCCTTCTTTCACTGCAGTCAGGTTCTGTAGAAGGACTTCTTGAGTAGCGTGTATCCTCTGAATCACACCAACTCCTGGTAGTCAGTTTCTCTGGTCTCCTTCTTTCACTGGAGTGAGGTTGTGGAGAAGGACTTCTTGAGTAACAGCTATGCTCTGAATCACACCAACTCCTGGTAGTCAGTTTATCTGGTCTTCTTCTTTCACTGCAGTCAGGTTCTGGAGAAGGACTTCTTGAGTAACATCTATGCTCTGAATCACACCAACTCCTGGTAGTCAGTTTATCTGGTCTCCTTCTGTCACAGCAGTCAGGTTCTGGAGAAGGACTTCTTCAGTAGCGTCTATACTCTGAATCACACCAACTCCTGGTAGTCAGTTCCTCTGGTCTCCTTCTGTCACTGCAGTCAGGTTCTGGAGAGGGACTTCTTGAGTAACATCTATGCTCTGAATCACACCAACTCCTGGAAGTCAGTTTCTCTGGTCTCCTTCTTTCACTGCAGTCAGGTTCTGGAGAAGAACTTCTTGAGTAGCGTGTATCCTCTGAATCACACCAACTCCTGGTAGTCAGTTTATCTGGTCTCCTTCTTTCACTGCAGTCAGGTTCTGGAGAAGGACTTCTTGAGTAGCGTGTATCCTGTGAATCACACTATCTCCTGGTAGTCAGTTTCTCTGGTCTCCTTATTTCACTGGAGTGAGGTTCTGGAGAAGGACTTCTTGAGTAACATCTATGCTCTCAATCACACCAACTCCTGGTAGTCAGTTTATCTGGTCTGCTTCTTTAACTGCAGTCAGGTTTTGGAGAAGGACTTCTTGAGTAACATCTATGCTCTGAATCACACCAACTCCTGGTAGTCAGTTTATCTGGTCTCCTTCTTTCACTGCAGTCAGGTTCTGGAGAAGGACTTCTTGAGTAGCGTGTATCCTCTGAATCACAACAACTCCTGGTAGTCAGTTTCTCTGGTCTCCTTCTTTCACTGCAGTCAGGTTCTAGAGAAGGACTTCTTGAGTAGCGTGTATCCTCTGAATCACACCAACTCCTGGTAGTCAGTTTATCTGGTCTCCTTCTTTCACTGCAGTCAGGTTCTGGAGAAGGACTTCTTGAGTAACATCTATGCTCTGAATCACACCAACTCCTGGTAGTAAGTTTATCTGGTCTCCTTCTTTCACTGGAGTGAAGTTCTGGAGAAGGACTTCTTGAGTAGCGTGTATCCTCTAAATCACACCAACTCCTGGTAGTCAGTTTATCTGGTCTCCTTCTTTCACTGCAGTCAGGTTCTGGAGAAGGACTTCTTGAGTAGCGTGTATCCTCTGAATCACACCAACTCCTGGTAGTCAGTTTCTCTGGTCTCCTTCTTTCACTGGAGTGAGGTTCTGGAGAAGGACTTCTTGAGTAACAGCTATGCTCTGAATCACACCAACTCCTGGTAGTCAGTTTATCTGGTCTCCTTCTTTCACTGCAGTCAGGTTCTGGAGAAGGACTTCTTGAGTAACATCTATGCTCTGAATCACACCAACTCCTGGTAGTCAGTTTATCTGGTCTCCTTCTTTCACAGCAGTCAGGTTCTGGAGAAGGACTTCTTCAGTAGCGTCTATACTCTGAATCACACCAACTCCTGGTAGTCAGTTCCTCTGGTCTCCTTCTGTCACTGCAGTCAGGTTCTGGAGAGGGACTTCTTGAGTAACATCTATGCTCTGAATCACACCAACTCCTGGAAGTCAGTTTCTCTGGTCTCCTTCTTTCACTGCAGTCACGTTCTGGAGAAGAACTTCTTGAGTAGCGTGTATCCTCTGAATCACACCAACTCCTGGTAGTCAGTTTATCTGGTCTCCTTCTTTCACTGCAGTCAGGTTCTGGAGAAGGACTTCTTGAGTAGCGTGTATCCTGTGAATCACACTATCTCCTGGTAGTCAGTTTCTCTGGTCTCCTTATTTCACTGGAGTGAGGTTCTGGAGAAGGACTTCTTGAGTAACATCTATGCTCTCAATCACACCAACTCCTGGTAGTCAGTTTATCTGGTCTGCTTCTTTAACTGCAGTCAGGTTTTGGAGAAGGACTTCTTGAGTAACATCTATGCTCTGAATCACACCAACTCCTGGTAGTCAGTTTATCTGGTCTCCTTCTTTCACTGCAGTCAGGTTCTGGAGAAGGACTTCTTGAGTAGCGTGTATCCTCTGAATCACAACAACTCCTGGTAGTCAGTTTCTCTGGTCTCCTTCTTTCACTGCAGTCAGGTTCTGGAGAAGGACTTCTTGAGTAGCGTGTATCCTCTGAATCACACCAACTCCTGGTAGTCAGTTTATCTGGTCTCCTTCTTTCACTGCAGTCAATTTCTGGAGAAGGACTTCTTGAGTAACATCTATGCTCTGAATCACACCAAATCCTGGTAGTCAGTTTATCTGGTCTCCTTCTTTCACAGCAGTCAGGTTCTGGAGAAGAACTTCTTGAGTAGCGTCTATACTCTGAATCACACCAACTCCTGGTAGTCAGTTTCTCTGGTCTCCTTCTGTCACTGCAGTCACGTTCTGGAGAGGGACTTCTTGAGTAACATCTATGCTCTGAATCACACCAACTCCTGGTAGTCAGTTTCTCTGGTCTCCCTCTTTAACTGCAGTCAGGTTCTGGAGAAGGACTTCTTGAGTAACATCTATGCTCTGAATCACACCAACTCCTGGTAGTCAGTTTATCTGGTCTCCTTCTTTCACTGCAGTCAGGTTCTGGAGAAGGACTTCTTGAGTAGCGTGTATCCTCTGAATCACACCAACTCCTGGTAGTCAGTTTCTCTGGTCTCCTTCTTTCACTGCAGTCAGGTTCTGGAGTAGGACTTCTTGAGTAGCGTGTATCCTCTGAATCACACCAACTCCTGGTAGTCAGTTTATCTGGTCTCCTTCTTTCACTGCAGTCAATTTCTGGAGAAGGATTTCTTGAGTAACATCTATGCTCTGAATCACACCAACTCCTGGTAGTCAGTTTATCTGGTCTCCTTCTTTCACAGCAGTCAGGTTCTAGAGAAGAACTTCTTGAGTAGCGTCTATACTCTGAATCACACCAACTCCTGGTAGTCAGTTTCTCTGGTCTCCTTCTTTCACTGCAGTCAGGTTCTGGAGAAGGACTTCTTGAGTAGCGTGTATCCTCTGAATCACACCAACTCCTGGTAGTCAGTTTCTCTGGTCTACTTCTGTCACTGCAGTCATGTTCTGGAGAGGGACTTCTTTAGTAACATCTATGCTCTGAATCACACCAACTCCTGGTAGTCAGTTAATCTGGCCTCCTTCTTTCACTGCAGTCAGGTTCTGGAGAAGGACTTCTGGAGTAAAATCTATGCTCTGAATCACACCAACTCCTGGTAGTCAGTTTATCTGGTCTCCTTCTTTCACAGCAGTCAGGTTCTGGAGAAGGACTTCTTGAGTAGCGTGTATCCTCTGAATCACACCAACTCATGGTAGCCCGTTTATCTGGTCTCCTTCTTTCACTGCAGTCAGGTTCTGGAGAAGGACTTCTTGAGTAACATCTATGCTCTGAATCACACCAACTCCTGGTAGTCAGTTTATCTGGTCCCCTTCTTTCACTGGAGTGAAGTTCTGGAGAAGGACTTCTTGAGTAGCGTGTATCCTCTGAATCACACCAACTCCTGGTAGTCAGTTTCTCTGGTCTCCTTCTTTCACTGCAGTCAGGTTCTGGAGAAGGACTTCTTGAGTAGCGTGTATCCTCTGAATCACACCAACTCCTGGTAGTCAGTTTCTCTGGTCTCCTTCTTTCACTGGAGTGAGGTTCTGGAGAAGGAGTTCTTGAGTAACATCTATGCTCTGAATCACACCAACCCCTGGTAGTCAGTTTATCTGGTCTCCTTCTTTCACTGCAGTCAGGTTCTGGAGAAGGACTTCTTGAGTAACATCTATGCTCTGAATCACACCAACTCCTGGTAGTCAGTTTATCTGGTCTCCTTCTTTCACAGCAGTCAGGTTCTGGAGAAGGACTTCTTGAGTAGCGTCTACACTCTTAATCACACCAACTCCCGGTTGTCAGTTTCTCTGGTCTCCTTCTGTCACTGCAGTCAGGTTCTGGAGAGGGACTTCTTGAGTAACATCTATGCTCTGAATCACACCAACTCCTGGTAGTCAGTTTCTCTGGTCTCCTTCTTTCACTGTAGTCAGGTTCTGGAGAAGGACTTCTTGAGTAGCGTGTATCCTGTGGATCACACTAACTTCTGGTAGTCAGTTTCTCTGGTCTCCTTCTTTCACTGGAGTGAGGTTCTGGAGAAGGACTTCTTGGGTAACATCTATGCTCTCAATCACACCAACTCCTGGCAGTCAGTTTATCTGGTCTCCTTCTTTAACTGCAGTCACGTTCTGGAGAAGGACTTCTTGAGTAACATCTATGTTCTGAATCACACCAACTCCTGGTAGTCAGTTTCTCTGGTCTCCTTCTTTCACTGCAGTCAGGTTCTGGAGAAGTACTTCTTGAGTAGCGTGTATCCTCTGAATCACACCAACTCCTGGTAGTCAGTTTATCTGGTCTCCTTCTTTCACTGCAGTCAATTTCTGGAGAAGGACTTCTTGAGTAACATCTATGCTCTGAATCACACCAACTCCTGGTAGTCAGTTTATCTGGTCTCCTTCTTTCACTGCAGTCAGGTTCTGGAGAAGGACTTCTTGAGTAGCGTGTATCCTGTGAATCACACTAACTCCTGGTAGTCAGTTTCTCTGGTCTCCTTCTTTCACTGGAGTGAGGTTCTGGAGAAGGACTTCTTGAGTAACATCTATGCTCTCAATCACACCAACTCCTGGTAGTCAGTTTATCTGGTCTCCTTCTTTCACTGCAGTCAGGTTCTGGAGAAGGACTTCTTGAGTAGCGTGTATCCTCAGAATCACACCAACTCCTGGTAGTCAGTTTATCTGGTCTCCTTCTTTCACTGCAGTCAGGTTCTGGAGAAGGACTTCTTGAGTAGCGTGTATCCTCTGAATCACACCAACTCCTGGTAGTCAGTTTATCTGGTCTCCTTCTTTCACTGCAGTCAATTTCTGGAGAAGGACTTCTTGAGTAACATCTATGCTCTGAATCACACCAACTCCTGGTAGTCAGTTTATCTGGTCTCCTTCTTTCACTGCAGTCAGGTTCTGGAGAAGGACTTCTTGAGTAGCGTGTATCCTGTGAATCACACTAACTCCTGGTAGTCAGTTTCTCAGGTCTCCTTCTTTCACTGGAGTGAGGTTCTGGAGAAGGACTTCTTGAGTAACATCTATGCTCTCAATCACACCAACTCCTGGTAATCAGTTTATCTGGTGTCCTTCTTTAACTGCAGTCAGGTTCTGGAGAAGGACTTCTTGAGTAACACCTATGCTCTGAATCACACCAACTCCTGGTAGTCAGTTTCTCTGGTCTCCTTCTTTAACTGCAGTCAGGTTCTGGAGAAGGACTTCTTGAGTAACATCTATGCTCTGAATCACACCAACTCCTGGTAGTCAGTTTATCTGGTCTCCTTCTTTCACTGGAGTGAGGTTCTGGAGAAGGACTTCTTGAGTAACAGCTATGCTCTGAATCACACCAACTCCTGGTAGTCAGTTTATCTGGTCTCCTTCTTTCACTGCAGTCAGGTTCTGGAGAAGGACTTCTTGAGTAACATCTATGCTCTGAATCACACCAACTCCTGGTAGTAAGTTTATCTGGTCTCCTTCTTTCACTGGAGTGAAGTTCTGGAGAAGGACTTCTTGAGTAGCGTGTATCCTCTAAATCACACCAACTCCTGGTAGTCAGTTTATCTGGTCTCCTTCTTTCACTGCAGTCAGGTTCTGTAGAAGGACTTCTTGAGAAGCGTGTATCCTCTGAATCACACCAACTCCTGGTAGTCAGTTTCTCTGGTCTCCTTCTTTCACTGGAGTGAGGTTCTGGAGAAGGACTTCTTGAGTAACAGCTATGCTCTGAATCACACCAACTCCTGGTAGTCAGTTTATCTGGTCTTCTTCTTTCACTGCAGTCAGGTTCTGGAGAAGGACTTCTTGAGTAACATCTATGCTCTGAATCACACCAACTCCTGGTAGTCAGTTTATCTGGTCTCCTTCTGTCACAGCAGTCAGGTTCTGGAGAAGGACTTCTTCAGTAGCGTCTATACTCTGAATCACACCAACTCCTGGTAGTCAGTTCCTCTGGTCTCCTTCTGTCACTGCAGTCAGGTTCTGGAGAGGGACTTCTTGAGTAACATCTATGCTCTGAATCACACCAACTCCTGGAAGTCAGTTTCTCTGGTCTCCTTCTTTCACTGCAGTCAGGTTCTGGAGAAGAACTTCTTGAGTAGCGTGTATCCTCTGAATCACACCAACTCCTGGTAGTCAGTTTATCTGGTCTCCTTCTTTCACTGCAGTCAGGTTCTGGAGAAGGACTTCTTGAGTAGCGTGTATCCTGTGAATCACACTATCTCCTGGTAGTCAGTTTCTCTGGTCTCCTTATTTCACTGGAGTGAGGTTCTGGAGAAGGACTTCTTGAGTAACATCTATGCTCTCAATCACACCAACTCCTGGTAGTCAGTTTATCTGGTCTGCTTCTTTAACTGCAGTCAGGTTTTGGAGAAGGACTTCTTGAGTAACATCTATGCTCTGAATCACACCAACTCCTGGTAGTCAGTTTATCTGGTCTCCTTCTTTCACTGCAGTCAGGTTCTGGAGAAGGACTTCTTGAGTAGCGTGTATCCTCTGAATCACAACAACTCCTGGTAGTCAGTTTCTCTGGTCTCCTTCTTTCACTGCAGTCAGGTTCTAGAGAAGGACTTCTTGAGTAGCGTGTATCCTCTGAATCACACCAACTCCTGGTAGTCAGTTTATCTGGTCTCCTTCTTTCACTGCAGTCAATTTCTGGAGAAGGACTTCTTGAGTAACATCTATGCTCTGAATCACACCAACTCCTGGTAGTCAGTTTATCTGGTCTCCTTCTTTCACAGCAGTCAGGTTCTGGAGAAGAACTTCTTGAGTAGCGTCTATACTCTGAATCACACCAACTCCTGGTAGTCAGTTTCTCTGGTCTCCTTCTGTCACTGCAGTCACGTTCTGGAGAGGGACTTCCTTAGTAACATCTATGCTCTGAATCACACCAACTCCTGGTAGTCAGTTTCTCTGGTCTCCCTCTTTAACTGCAGTCAGGTTCTGGAGAAGGACTTCTTGAGTAACATCTATGCTCTGAATCACACCAACTCCTGGTAGTCAGTTTATCTGGTCTCCTTCTTTCACTGCAGTCAGGTTCTGGAGAAGGACTTCTTGAGTAGCGTGTATCCTCTGAATCACACCAACTCCTGGTAGTCAGTTTCTCTGGTCTCCTTCTTTCACTGCAGTCAGGTTCTGGAGTAGGACTTCTTGAGTAGCGTGTATCCTCTGAATCACACCAACTCCTGGTAGTCAGTTTATCTGGTCTCCTTCTTTCACTGCAGTCAATTTCTGGAGAAGGACTTCTTGAGTAACATCTATGCTCTGAATCACACCAACTCCTGGTAGTCAGTTTATCTGGTCTCCTTCTTTCACAGCAGTCAGGTTCTAGAGAAGAACTTCTTGAGTAGCGTCTATACTCTGAATCACACCAACTCCTGGTAGTCAGTTTCTCTGGTCTCCTTCTGTCACTGCAGTCAGGTTCTGGAGAGGGACTTCTTGAGTAACATCTATGCTCTGAATCACACCAACTCCTGGTAGTCAGTTTGTCTGGTCTCCTTCTTTCACTGCAGTCAGGTTCTGGAGAAGGACTTCTTGAGTAGTGTGTATCCTCTGAATCACACCAACTCCTGGTAGTCAGTTTCTCTGGTCTACTTCTGTCACTGCAGTCATGTTCTGGAGAGGGACTTCTTGAGTAACATCTATGCTCTGAATCACACCAGCTCCTGGTAGTCAGTTAATCTGGCCTCCTTCTTTCACTGCAGTCAGGTTCTGGAGAAGGACTTCTGGAGTAAAATCTATGCTCTGAATCACACCAACTCCTGGTAGTCAGTTTATCTGGTCTCCTTCTTTCACTGCAGTCAGGTTCTGGAGAAGGACTTCTTGAGTAGCGTGTATCCTCTGAATCACACCAACTCCTGGTAGCCAGTTTATCTGGTCTCCTTCTTTCACTGCAGTCAGGTTCTGGAGAAGGACTTCTTGAGTAACATCTATGCTCTGAATCACACCAACTCCTGGTAGTCAGTTTATCTGGTCCCCTTCTTTCACTGGAGTGAAGTTCTGGAGAAGGACTTCTTGAGTAGCGTGTATCCTCTGAATCACACCAACTCCTGGTAGTCAGTTTCTCTGGTCTCCTTCTTTCACTGCATTCAGGTTCTGGAGAAGGACTTCTTGAGTAGCGTGTATCCTCTGAATCACACCAACTCCTGGTAGTCAGTTTCTCTGGTCTCCTTCTTTCACTGGAGTGAGGTTCTGGAGAAGGACTTCTTGAGTAACATCTATGCTCTGAATCACACCAACTCCTGGTAGTCAGTTTATCTGGTCTCCTTCTTTCACTGCAATCAGGTTCTGGAGAAGGACTTCTTGAGTAACATCTATGCTCTGAATCACACCAACTCCTGGTAGTCAGTTTATCTGGTCTCCTTCTTTCACAGCAGTCAGGTTCTGGAGAAGGACTTCTTGAGTAGCGTCTACACTCTTAATCACACCAACTCCCGGTTGTCAGTTTCTCTGGTCGCCTTCTGTCACTGCAACCAGGTTCTGGAGAGGGACTTCTTGAGTAACATCTATGCTCTGAATCACACCAACTCCTGGTAGTCAGTTTCTCTGGTCTCCTTCTTTCACTGTAGTCAGGTTCTGGAGAAGGACTACTTGAGTAGCGTGTATCCTGTGGATCACACTAACTTCTGGTAGTCAGTTTCTCTGGTCTCCTTCTTTCACTGGAGTGAGGTTCTGGAGAAGGACTTCTTGGGTAACATCTATGCTCTCAATCACACCAACTCCTGGCAGTCAGTTTATCTGGTCTCCTTCTTTAACTGCAGTCACGTTCTGGAGAAGGACTTCTTGAGTAACATCTATGTTCTGAATCACACCAACTCCTGGTAGTCAGTTTCTCTGGTCTCCTTCTTTCACTGTAGTCAGGTTCTGGAGAAGGACTTCTTGAGTAGCGTGTATCCTCTGAATCACACCAACTCCTGGTAGTCAGTTTCTCTGGTCTCCTTCTTTCACTGGAGTGAGGTTCTGGAGAAGGACTTCTTGAGTAACATCTATGCTCTCAATCACACCAACTCCTGGTAGTCAGTTTATCTGGTCTGCTTCTTTAACTGCAGTCAGGTTTTGGAGAAGGACTTTCTGAGTAACATCTATGCTCTGAATCACACCAACTCCTGGTAGTCAGTTTATCTGGTCTCCTTCTTTCACAGCAGTCAGGTTCTGGAGAAGAACTTCTTGAGTAGCGTCTATACTCTGAATCACACCAACTCCGGGTAGTCAGTTTCTCTGGTCTCCCTCTGTCACTGCAGTCAGGTTCTGGAGAGGGACTTCTCTGGTCTACTTCTGTCACTGCAGTCAGGTTCTGGAGAGGGACTTCTTGAGTAACATCTATGCTCTGAATCACACCAACTCCTGGTAGTCAGTTTATCTGGTCTCCTTCTTTCACTGCAGTCAGGTTCTGGAGAAGGACTTCTTGAGTAACATCTATGCTCTGAATCACACCAACTCCTGGTAGTCAGTTTATCTGGTCTCCTTCTTTCACTGGAGTGAAGTTCTGGAGAAGGACTTCTTGAGTAGCGTGTATCCTCTGAATCACACCAACTCCTGGTAGTCAGTTTCTCTGGTCTCCTTCTTTCACTGCAGTCAGGTTCTGGAGAAGGACTTCTTGAGTAGCGTGTATCCTCTGAATCACACCAACTCCTGGTAGTCAGTTTCTCTGGTCTCCTTCTTTCACTGGAGTGAGGTTCTGGAGAAGGACTTCTTGAGTAACAGCTATGCTCTGAATCACACCAACTCCTGGTAGTCAGTTTATCTGGTCTCCTTCTTTCACTGCAGTCACGTTCTGGAGAAGGACTTCTTGAGTAACATCTATGCTCTGAATCACACCAACTCCTGGTAGTCAGTTTATCTGGTCTCCTTCTTTCACTGCAGTCAATTTCTGGAGAAGGACTTCTTGAGTAACATCTATGCTCTGAATCACACCAACTCCTGGTAGTCAGTTTATCTGGTCTCCTTCTTTCACAGCAGTCAGGTTCTGGAGAAGAACTTCTTGAGTAGCGTCTATACTCATAATCACACCAACTCCGGGTAGTCAGTTTCTCTGGTCTCCTTCTGTCACTGCAGTCAGGTTCTGGAGAGGGACTTCTTGAGTAACATCTATGCTCTGAATCACACCAACTCCTGGTAGTCAGTTTATCTGGTCTCCTTCTTTCACTGCAGTCAGGTTCTGGAGAAGGACTTCTTGAGTAACATCTACGCTCTGAATCACACCAACTCCTGGTAGTCAGTTTATCTGGTCTCCTTCTTTCACTGGAGTGAAGTTCTGGAGAAGGACTTCTTGAGTAGCGTGTATCCTCTGAATCACACCAACTCCTGGTAGTCAGTTTCTCTGGTCTCCTTCTTTCACTGCAGTCAGGTTCTGGAGAAGGACTTCTTGAGTAGCGTGTATCCTCTGAATCACACCAACTCCTGGTAGTCAGTTTCTCTGGTCTCCTTCTTTCACTGGAGTGAGGTTCTGGAGAAGGACTTCTTGAGTAACATCTATGCTCTCAATCACACCAACTCCTGGTAGTCAGTTTAACTGGTCTCCTTCTTTAACTGCAGTCAGGTTCTGGAGAAGGACTTCTTGAGTAACATCTATGCTCTGAATCACACCAACTCCTGGTAGTCAGTTTATCTGGTCTCCTTCTTTCACTGCAGTCAGGTTCTGGAGAAGGACTTCTTGAGTAGCGTGTATCCTCTGAATCACACCAACTCCTGGTAGTCAGTTTCTCTGGTCTCCTTCTTTCACTGCAGTCAGGTTCTGGAGAAGGACTTCTTGAGTAGCGTGTATCCTCTGAATCACACCAACTCCTGGTAGTCAGTTTATCTGGTCTCCTTCTTTCACTGCAGTCAATTTCTGGAGAAGGACTTCTTGAGTAACATCTATGCTCTGAATCACACTAACTCCTGGTAGTCAGTTTATCTGGTCTCCTTCTTTCACTGCAGTCAGGTTCTGTAGAAGGACTTCTTGAGTAGCGTGTATCTTGTGAATCACACTAACTCCTGGTAGTCAGTTTCTCTGGTCTCCTTCTTTCACTGGAGTGAGGTTCTGGAGAAGGACTTCTTGAGTAACATCTATGCTCTCAATCACACCAACTCCTGGTAGTCAGTTTATCTGGTCTCCTTCTTTAACTGCAGTCAGGTTCTGGAGAAGGACTTCTTGAGTAACATCTATGCTCTGAATCACACCAACTCCTGGTAGTCAGTTTATCTGGTCTCCTTCTTTAACTGCAGTCAGGTTCTGGAGAAGGACTTCTTGAGTAACATCTATGCTCTGAATCACACCAACTCCTGGTAGTCAGTTTATCTGGTCTCCTTCTTTCACTGCAGTCAGGTTCTGGAGAAGGACTTCTTGAGTAACATCTATGCTCTGAATCACACCAACTCCTGGTAGTCAGTTTATCTGGTCTCCTTCTTTCACTGGAGTGAAGTTCTGGAGAAGGACTTCTTGAGTAGCGTGTATCCTCTGAATCACACCAACTCTTGGTAGTCAGTTTCTCTGGTCTCCTTCTTTCACTGCAGTCAGGTTCTGGAGAAGGACTTCTTGAGTAGCGTGTATCCTCTGAATCACACCAACTCCTGGTAGTCAGTTTCTCTGGTCTCCTTCTTTCACTGGAGTGAGGTTCTGGAGAAGGACTTCTTGAGTAACAGCTATGCTCTGCATCACACCAACTCCTGGTAGTCAGTTTATCTGGTCTCCTTCTTTCACTGCAGTCAGGTTCTGGAGAAGGACTTCTTGAGTAACATCTATGCTCAGAATCACACCAACTCCTGGTAGTCAGTTTATTTGGTCTCCTTCATTCACAGTAGTCAGGTTCTGGAGAAGGACTTCTTCAGTAGCGTCTATACTCTGAATCACACCAACTCCTGGTAGTCAGTTTCTCTGGTCTCCTTCTGTCACTGCAGTCAGGTTCTGGAGAAGGACTTTTTCAGTAGCGTCTATACTCTGAATCACACCAATTCCTGGTAGTCAGTTTATCTGGTCTCCTTCTTTCACTGCAGTCAGGTTCTGGAGAAGGACTTCTTGAGTAGCGTGTATCCTGTGAATCACACTAACTCCTGGTAGTCAGTTTCTCTGGTCTCCTTCTTTCACTGGAGTGAGGTTCTGGAGAAGGACTTCTTGAGTAACATCTATGCTCTCAATCACACCAACTCCTGGTAATCAGTTTATCTGGTGTCCTTCTTTAACTGCAGTCAGGTTCTGGAGAAGGACTTCTTGAGTAACACCTATGCTCTGAATCACACCAACTCCTGGTAGTCAGTTTCTCTGGTCTCCTTCTTTAACTGCAGTCAGGTTCTGGAGAAGGACTTCTTGAGTAACATCTATGCTCTGAATCACACCAACTCCTGGTAGTCAGTTTATCTGGTCTCCTTCTTTCACTGGAGTGAGGTTCTGGAGAAGGACTTCTTGAGTAACAGCTATGCTCTGAATCACACCAACTCCTGGTAGTCAGTTTATCTGGTCTCCTTCTTTCACTGCAGTCAGGTTCTGGAGAAGGACTTCTTGAGTAACATCTATGCTCTGAATCACACCAACTCCTGGTAGTCAGTTTATCTGGTCTCCTTCTTTCACTGGAGTGAAGTTCTGGAGAAGGACTTCTTGAGTAGCGTGTATCCTCTAAATCACACCAACTCCTGGTAGTCAGTTTATCTGGTCTCCTTCTTTCACTGCAGTCAGGTTCTGGAGAAGGACTTCTTGAGTAGCGTGTATCCTCTGAATCACACCAACTCCTGGTAGTCAGTTTATCTGGTCTCCTTCTTTCACTGCAGTCAATTTCTGGAGAAGGACTTCTTGAGTAACATCTATGCTCTGAATCACACCAACTCCTGGTAGTCAGTTTATCTGGTCTCCTTCTTTCACTGCAGTCAGGTTCTGGAGAAGGACTTCTTGAGTAGCGTGTATCCTGTGAATCACACTAACTCCTGGTAGTCAGTTTATCTGGTCTCCTTCTTTCACTGCAGTCAGGTTCTGTAGAAGGACTTCTTGAGTAGCGTGTATCTTGTGAATCACACTAACTCCTGGTAGTCAGTTTCACTGGTCTCCTTCTTTCACTGGAGTGAGGTTCTGGAGAAGGACTTCTTGAGTAACATCTATGCTCTCAATCACACCAACTCCTGGTAGTCAGTTTATCTGGTCTCCTTCTTTAACTGCAGTCAGGTTCTGGAGAAGGACTTCTTGAGTAACATCTATGCTCTGAATCACACCAACTCCTGGTAGTCAGTTTATCTGGTCTCCTTCTTTAACTGCAGTCAGGTTCTGGAGAAGGACTTCTTGAGCAACATCTATGCTCTGAATCACACCAACTCCTGGTAGTCAGTTTATCTGGTCTCCTTCTTTCACTGCAGTCAGGTTCTGGAGAAGGACTTCTTGAGTAACATCTATGCTCTGAATCACACCAACTCCTGGTAGTCAGTTTATCTGGTCTCCTTCTTTCACTGGAGTGAAGTTCTGGAGAAGGACTTCTTGAGTAGCGTGTATCCTCTGAATCACACCAACTCTTGGTAGTCAGTTTCTCTGGTCTCCTTCTTTCACTGCAGTCAGGTTCTGTAGAAGGACTTCTTGAGTAGCGTGTATCCTCTGAATCACACCAACTCCTGGTAGTCAGTTTCTCTGGTCTCCTTCTTTCACTGGAGTGAGGTTCTGGAGAAGGACTTCTTGAGTAACAGCTATGCTCTGAATCACACCAACTCCTGGTAGTCAGTTTATCTGGTCTCCTTCTTTCACTGCAGTCAGGTTCTGGAGAAGGACTTCTTGAGTAACATCTATGCTCAGAATCACACCAACTCCTGGTAGTCAGTTTATTTGGTCTCCTTCATTCACAGCAGTCAGGTTCTGGAGAAGGACTTCTTCAGTAGCGTCTATACTCTGAATCACACCAACTCCTGGTAGTCAGTTTCTCTGGTCTCCTTCTGTCACTGCAGTCAGGTTCTGGAGAAGGACTTTTTCAGTAGCGTCTATACTCTGAATCACACCAACTCCTGGTAGTCAGTTTCTCTGGTCTCCTTCTTTAACTGCAGTCAGGTTCTGGAGAAGGACTTCTTGAGTAACATCTATGCTCTGAATCACACCAACTCCTGGTAGTCAGTTTATCTGGTCTCCTTCTTTCACTGCAGTCAGGTTCTGGAGAAGGACTTCTTGAGTAGCGTGTATCCTCTGAATCACACCAACTCCTGGTAGTCAGTTTATCTGGTCTCCTTCTTTCACTGCAGTCAATTTCTGGAGAAGGACTTCTTGAGTAACATCTATGCTCTGAATCACACCAATTCCTGGTAGTCAGTTTATCTGGTCTCCTTCTTTCACTGCAGTCAGGTTCTGGAGAAGGACTTCTTGAGTAGCGTGTATCCTGTGAATCACACTAACTCCTGGTAGTCAGTTTCTCTGGTCTCCTTCTTTCACTGGAGTGAGGTTCTGGAGAAGGACTTCTTGAGTAACATCTATGCTCTCAATCACACCAACTCCTGGTAATCAGTTTATCTGGTGTCCTTCTTTAACTGCAGTCAGGTTCTGGAGAAGGACTTCTTGAGTAACACCTATGCTCTGAATCACACCAACTCCTGGTAGTCAGTTTCTCTGGTCTCCTTCTTTAACTGCAGTCAGGTTCTGGAGAAGGACTTCTTGAGTAACAGCTATGCTCTGAATCACACCAACTCCTGGTAGTCAGTTTATCTGGTCTCCTTCTTTCACTGCAGTCAGGTTCTGGAGAAGGACTTCTTGAGTAACATCTATGCTCTGAATCACACCAACTCCTGGTAGTCAGTTTATCTGGTCTCCTTCTTTCACTGGAGTGAAGTTCTGGAGAAGGACTTCTTGAGTAGCGTGTATCCTCTAAATCACACCAACTCCTGGTAGTCAGTTTATCTGGTCTCCTTCTTTCACTGCAGGCAGGTTCTGGAGAAGGACTTCTTGAGTAGCGTGTATCCTCTGAATCACACCAACTCCTGGTAGTCAGGTTATCTGGTCTCCTTCTTTCACTGCAGTCAATTTCTGGAGAAGGACTTCTTGAGTAACATCTATGCTCTGAATCACACCAACTCCTGGTAGTCAGTTTATCTGGTCTCCTTCTTTCACTGCAGTCAGGTTCTGGAGAAGGACTTCTTGAGTAGCGTGTATCCTGTGAATCACACTAACTCCTGGTAGTCAGTTTCTCTGGTCTCCTTCTTTCACTGGAGTGAGGTTCTGGAGAAGGACTTCTTGAGTAACATCTATGCTCTCAAGCACACCAACTCCTGGTAGTCAGTTTATCTGGTCTCCTTCTTTAACTGCAGTCAGGTTCTGGAGAAGGACTTCTTGAGTAACATCTATGCTCTGAATCACACCAACTCCTGGTAGTCAGTTTATCTGGTCTCCTTCTTTCACTGCAGTCAGGTTCTGGAGAAGGACTTCTTGAGTAGCGTGTATCCTCTGAATCACACCAACTCCTGGTAGTCAGTTTATCTGGTCTCCTTCTTTCACTGCAGTCAATTTCTGGAGAAGGACTTCTTGAGTAATATCTATGCTCTGAATCACACCAACTCCTAATAGTCAGTTTATCTGGTCTCCTTCTTTCACTGCAGTCAGGTTCTGGAGAAGGACTTCTTGAGTAGCGTGTATCCTGTGAATCACACTAACTCCTGGTAGTCAGTTTCTCTGGTCTCCTTCTTTCACTGGAGTGAGGTTCTGGAGAAGGACTTCTTGAGTAACATCTATGCTCTCAATCACACCAACTCCTGGTAATCAGTTTATCTGGTGTCCTTCTTTAACTGCAGTCAGGTTCTGGAGAAGGACTTCTTGAGTAACACCTATGCTCTGAATCACACCAACTCCTGGTAGTCAGTTTCTCTGGTCTCCTTCTTTAACTGCAGTCAGGTTCTGGAGAAGGACTTCTTGAGTAACATCTATGCTCTGAATCACACCAACTCCTGGTAGTCAGTTTATCTGGTCTCCTTCTTTCACTGGAGTGAGGTTCTGGAGAAGGACTTCTTGAGTAACAGCTATGCTCTGAATCACACCAACTCCTGGTAGTCAGTTTATCTGGTCTCCTTCTTTCACTGCAGTCAGGTTCTGGAGAAGGACTTCTTGAGTAACATCTATGCTCTGAATCACACCAACTCCTGGTAGTAAGTTTATCTGGTCTCCTTCTTTCACTGGAGTGAAGTTCTGGAGAAGGACTTCTTGAGTAGCGTGTATCCTCTAAATCACACCAACTCCTGGTAGTCAGTTTATCTGGTCTCCTTCTTTCACTGCAGTCAGGTTCTGGAGAAGGACTTCTTGAGTAGCGTGTATCCTCTGAATCACACCAACTCCTGGTAGTCAGTTTCTCTGGTCTCCTTCTTTCACTGGAGTGAGGTTCTGGAGAAGGACTTCTTGAGTAACAGCTATGCTCTGAATCACACCAACTCCTGGTAGTCAGTTTATCTGGTCTCCTTCTTTCACTGCAGTCAGGTTCTGGAGAAGGACTTCTTGAGTAACATCTATGCTCTGAATCACACCAACTCCTGGTAGTCAGTTTATCTGGTCTCCTTCTTTCACAGCAGTCAGGTTCTGGAGAAGGACTTCTTCAGTAGCGTCTATACTCTGAATCACACCAACTCCTGGTAGTCAGTTCCTCTGGTCTCCTTCTGTCACTGCAGTCAGGTTCTGGAGAGGGACTTCTTGAGTAACATCTATGCTCTGAATCACACCAACTCCTGGAAGTCAGTTTCTCTGGTCTCCTTCTTTCACTGCAGTCAGGTTCTGGAGAAGAACTTCTTGAGTAGCGTGTATCCTCTGAATCACACCAACTCCTGGTAGTCAGTTTATCTGGTCTCCTTCTTTCACTGCAGTCAGGTTCTGGAGAAGGACCTCTTGAGTAGCGTGTATCCTGTGAATCACACTATCTCCTGGTAGTCAGTTTCTCTGGTCTCCTTATTTCACTGGAGTGAGGTTCTGGAGAAGGACTTCTTGAGTAACATCTATGCTCTCAATCACACCAACTCCTGGTAGTCAGTTTATCTGGTCTGCTTCTTTAACTGCAGTCAGGTTTTGGAGAAGGACTTCTTGAGTAACATCTATGCTCTGAATCACACCAACTCCTGGTAGTCAGTTTATCTGGTCTCCTTCTTTCACTGCAGTCAGGTTCTGGAGAAGGACTTCTTGAGTAGCGTGTATCCTCTGAATCACAACAACTCCTGGTAGTCAGTTTCTCTGGTCTCCTTCTTTCACTGCAGTCAGGTTCTGGAGAAGGACTTCTTGAGTAGCGTGTATCCTCTGAATCACACCAACTCCTGGTAGTCAGTTTATCTGGTCTCCTTCTTTCACTGCAGTCAATTTCTGGAGAAGGACTTCTTGAGTAACATCTATGCTCTGAATCACACCAACTCCTGGTAGTCAGTTTATCTGGTCTCCTTCTTTCACAGCAGTCAGGTTCTGGAGAAGAACTTCTTGAGTAGCGTCTATACTCTGAATCACACCAACTCCTGGTAGTCAGTTTCTCTGGTCTCCTTCTGTCACTGCAGTCACGTTCTGGAGAGGGACTTCTTGAGTAACATCTATGCTCTGAATCACACCAACTCCTGGTAGTCAGTTTCTCTGGTCTCCCTCTTTAACTGCAGTCAGGTTCTGGAGAAGGACTTCTTGAGTAACATCTATGCTCTGAATCACACCAACTCCTGGTAGTCAGTTTATCTGGTCTCCTTCTTTCACTGCAGTCAGGTTCTGGAGAAGGACTTCTTGAGTAGCGTGTATCCTCTGAATCACACCAACTCCTGGTAGTCAGTTTCTCTGGTCTCCTTCTTTCACTGCAGTCAGGTTCTGGAGTAGGACTTCTTGAGTAGCGTGTATCCTCTGAATCACACCAACTCCTGGTAGTCAGTTTATCTGGTCTCCTTCTTTCACTGCAGTCAATTTCTGGAGAAGGACTTCTTGAGTAACATCTATGCTCTGAATCACACCAACTCCTGGTAGTCAGTTTATCTGGTCTCCTTCTTTCACAGCAGTCAGGTTCTGGAGAAGAACTTCTTGAGTAGCGTCTATACTCTGAATCACACCAACTCCTGGTAGTCAGTTTCTCTGGTCTCCTTCTGTCACTGCAGTCAGGTTCTGGAGAGGGACTTCTTGAGTAACATCTATGCTCTGAATCACAGCAACTCCTGGTAGTCAGTTTCTCTGGTCTCCTTCTTTCACTGCAGTCAGGTTCTGGAGAAGGACTTCTTGAGTAGCGTGTATCCTCTGAATCACACCAACTCCTGGTAGTCAGTTTCTCTGGTCTACTTCTGTCACTGCAGTCATGTTCTGGAGAGGAACTTCTTGAGTAACATCTATGCTCTGAATCACACCAACTCCTGGTAGTCAGTTAATCTGGCCTCCTTCTTTCACTGCAGTCAGGTTCTGGAGAAGGACTTCTGGAGTAAAATCTATGCTCTGAATCACACCAACTCCTGGTAGTCAGTTTATCTGGTCTCCTTCTTTCACAGCAGTCAGGTTCTGGAGAAGGACTTCTTGAGTAGCGTGTATCCTCTGAATCACACCAACTCCTGGTAGCCAGTTTATCTGGTCTCCTTCTTTCACTGCAGTCAGGTTCTGGAGAAGGACTTCTTGAGTAACATCTATGCTCTGAATCACACCAACTCCTGGTAGTCAGTTTATCTGGTCCCCTTCTTTCACTGGAGTGAAGTTCTGGAGAAGGACTTCTTGAGTAGCGTGTATCCTCTGAATCACACCAACTCCTGGTAGTCAGTTTCTCTGGTCTCCTTCTTTCACTGCAGTCAGGTTCTGGAGAAGGACTTCTTGAGTAGCGTGTATCCTCTGAATCACACCAACTCCTGGTAGTCAGTTTCTCTGGTCTCCTTCTTTCACTGGAGTGAGGTTCTGGAGAAGGACTTCTTGAGTAACATCTATGCTCTGAATCACACCAACTCCTGGTAGTCAGTTTATCTGGTCTCCTTCTTTCACTGCAGTCAGGTTCTGGAGAAGGACTTCTTGAGTAACATCTATGCTCTGAATCACACCAACTCCTGGTAGTCAGTTTATCTGGTCTCCTTCTTTCACAGCAGTCAGGTTCTGGAGAAGGACTTCTTGAGTAGCGTCTACACTCTTAATCACACCAACTCCCGGTTGTCAGTTTCTCTGGTCTCCTTCTGTCACTGCAACCAGGTTCTGGAGAGGGACTTCTTGAGTAACATCTATGCTCTGAATCACACCAACTCCTGGTAGTCAGTTTATCTGGTCTCCTTCTTTCACTGTAGTCAGGTTCTGGAGAAGGACTTCTTGAGTAGCGTGTATTCTGTGAATCACACTAACTTCTGGTAGTCAGTTTCTCTGGTCTCCTTCTTTCACTGGAGTGAGGTTCTGGAGAAGGACTTCTTGGGTAACATCTATGCTCTCAATCACACCAACTCCTGGCAGTCAGTTTATCTGGTCTCCTTCTTTAACTGCAGTCACGTTCTGGAGAAGGACTTCTTGAGTAACATCTATGTTCTGTATCACACCAACTCCTGGTAGTCAGTTTCTCTGGTCTCCTTCTTTCACTGCAGTCAGGTTCTGGAGAAGGACTTCTTGAGTAGCGTGTATCCTCTGAATCACACCAACTCCTGGTGGTCAGTTTATCTGGTCTCCTTCTTTCACTGCAGTCAATTTCTGGAGAAGGACTTCTTGAGTAACATCTATGCTCTGAATCACACCAACTCCTGGTAGTCAGTTTATCTGGTCTCCTTCTTTCACTGCAGTCAAGTTCTGGAGAAGGACTTCTTGAGTAACATCTATGCTCTGAATCACACCAACTCCTGGTAGTCAGTTTATCTGGTCTCCTTCTTTCACTGCAGTCAGGTTCTGGAGAAGGACTTCTTGAGTAGCGTGTATCCTCTGAATCACACCAACTCCTGGTAGTCAGTTTCTCTGGTCTCCTTCTTTCACTGCAGTCAGGTTCTGGAGAAGGACTTCTGGAGTAACATCTATGCTCTGAATCACACCAACTCCTGGTAGTCAGTTTATCTGGTCTCCTTCTTTCACAGCAGTCAGGTTCTGGAGAAGGACTTCTTGAGTAGCGTCTACACTCTTAATCACACCAACTCCCGGTAGTCAGTTTCTCTGGTCTCCTTCTGTCCCTCAGTCAGGTTCTGGAGAGGGACTTCTTGAGAAACATCTATGCTCTGAATCACACCAACTCCTGGTAGTCAGTTTATCTGGTCTCCTTCTTTCACTGTAGTCAGGTTCTGGAGAAGGACTTCTTGAGTAGCGTGTATCCTGTGAATCACACTAACTTCTGGTAGTCAGTTTCTCTGGTCTCCTTCTTTCACTGGAGTGAGGTTCTGGAGAAGGACTTCTTGGGTAACATCTATGCTCTCAATCACACCAACTCCTGGCAGTCAGTTTATCTGGTCTCCTTCTTTAACTGCAGTCACGTTCTGGAGAAGGACTTCTTGAGTAACATCTATGTTCTGTATCACAGCAACTCCTGGTAGTCAGTTTCTCTGGTCTCCTTCTTTCACTGCAGTCAGGTTCTGGAGAAGGACTTCTTGAGTAGCGTGTATCCTCTGAATCACACCAACTCCTGGTAGTCAGTTTATCTGGTCTCCTTCTTTCACTGCAGTCAATTTCTGGAGAAGGACTTCTTGAGTAACATCTATGCTCTGAATCACACCAACTCCTGGTAGTCAGTTTATCTGGTCTCCTTCTTTCACTGCAGTCAGGTTCTGGAGAAGGACTTTTTCAGTAGCGTCTATACTCTGAATCACACCAACTCCTGGTAGTCAGTTTCTCTGGTCTCCTTCTGTCACTGCAGTCAGGTTCTGGAGAAGGACTTTTTCAGTAGCGTCTATACTCTGAATCACACCAACTCCTGGTAGTCAGTTTCTTTGGTGTCCTTCTTTAACTGCAGTCAGGTTCTGGAGAAGGACTTCTTGAGTAACACCTATGCTCTGAATCACACCAACTCCTGGTAGTCAGTTTCTCTGGTCTCCTTCTTTCACTGCAGTCAGGTTCTGGAGAAGGACTTCTTGAGTAGCGTGTATCCTCTGAATCACACCAACTCCTGGTAGTCAGTTTCTCTGGTCTCCTTCTTTCACTGCAGTCAGGTTCTGGAGAAGGACTTCTTGAGTAACATCTATGCTCAGAATCACACCAACTCCTGGTAGTCAGTTTATTTGGTCTCCTTCATTCACAGCAGTCAGGTTCTGGAGAAGGACTTCTTAAGTAGCGTCTATACTCTGAATCACACCAACTCCTGGTAGTCAGTTTCTCTGGTCTCCTTCTGTCACTGCAGTCAGGTTCTGGAGAAGGACTTTTTCAGTAGCGTCTATACTCTGAATCACACCAACTCCTGGTAGTCAGTTTCTCTGGTCTTCTTCTTTAACTGCAGTCAGGTTCTGGAGAAGGACTTCTTGAGTAACATCTATGCTCTGAATCACACCAACTCCTGGTAGTCAGTTTATCTGGTCTCCTTCTTTCACTGCAGTCAGGTTCTGGAGAAGGACTTCTTGAGTAGCGTGTATCCTCTGAATCACACCAACTCCTGGTAGTCAGTTTATCTGGTCTCCTTCTTTCACTGCAGTCAATTTCTGGAGAAGGACTTCTTGAGTAACATCTATGCTCTGAATCACACCAACTCCTGGTAGTCAGTTTATCTGGTCTCCTTCTTTCACTGCAGTCAGGTTCTGGAGAAGGACTTCTTGAGTAGCGTGTATCCTCTGAATCACACCAACTCCTGGTAGTCAGTTTCTCCGGTCTCCTTCTTTCACTGGAGTGAGGTTCTGGAGAAGGACTTCTTGAGTAACATCTATGCTCTTAATCACACCAACTCCTGGTAATCAGTTTATCTGGTGTCCTTCTTTAACTGCAGTCAGGTTCTGGAGAAGGACTTCTTGAGTAACACCTATGCTCTGAATCACACCAACTCCTGGTAGTCAGTTTCTCTGGTCTCCTTCTTTAACTGCAGTCAGGTTCTGGAGAAGGACTTCTTGAGTAACATCTATGCTCTGAATCACACCAACTCCTGGTAGTCAGTTTATCTGGTCTCCTTCTTTCACTGGAGTGAGGTTCTGGAGAAGGACTTCTTGAGTAACAGCTATGCTCTGAATCACACCAACTCCTGGTAGTCAGTTTATCTGGTCTCCTTCTTTCACTGCAGTCAGGTTCTGGAGAAGGACTTCTTGAGTAACATCTATGCTCTGAATCACACCAACTCCTGGTAGTAAGTTTATCTGGTCTCCTTCTTTCACTGGAGTGAAGTTCTGGAGAAGGACTTCTTGAGTAGCGTGTATCCTCTAAATCACACCAACTCCTGGTAGTCAGTTTATCTGGTCTCCTTCTTTCACTGCAGTCAGGTTCTGGAGAAGGACTTCTTGAGTAGCGTGTATCCTTTGAATCACACCAACTCCTGGTAGTCAGTTTCTCTGGTCTCCTTCTTTCACTGTAGTGAGGTTCTGGAGAAGGACTTCTTGAGTAACAGCTATGCTCTGAATCACACCAACTCCTGGTAGTCAGTTTATCTGGTCTCCTTCTTTCACTGCAGTCAGGTTCTGGAGAAGGACTTCTTGAGTAACATCTATGCTCTGAATCACACCAACTCCTGGTAGTCAGTTTATCTGGTCTCCTTCTTTCACAGCAGTCAGGTTCTGGAGAAGGATTTCTTCAGTAGCGTCTATACTCTGAATCACACCAACTCCTGGTAGTCAGTTCCTCTGGTCTCCTTCTGTCACTGCAGTCAGGTTCTGGAGAGGGACTTCTTGAGTAACATCTATGCTCTGAATCACACCAACTCCTGGAAGTCAGTTTCTCTGGTCTAATTCTTTCACTGCAGTCAGGTTCTGGAGAAGAACTTCTTGAGTAGCGTCTATCCTCTGAATCACACCAACTCCTGGTAGTCAGTTTATCTGGTCTCCTTCTTTCACTGCAGTCAGGTTCTGGAGAAGGACTTCTTGAGTAGCGTGTATCCTGTGAATCACACTATCTGCTGGTAGTCAGTTCCTCTGGTCTCCTTATTTCACTGGAGTGAGGTTCTGGAGAAGGACTTCTTGAGTAACATCTATGCTCTCAATCACACCAACTCCTGGTAGTCAGTTTATCTGGTCTGCTTCTTTAACTGCAGTCAGGTTTTGGAGAAGGACTTCTTGAGTAACATCTATGCTCTGAATCACACCAACTCCTGGTAGTCAGTTTATCTGGTCTCCTTCTTTCACTGCAGTCAGGTTCTGGAGAAGGACTTCTTGAGTAGCGTGTATCCTCTGAATCACAACAACTCCTGGTAGTCAGTTTCTCTGGTCTCCTTCTTTCACTGCAGTCAGGTTCTGGAGAAGGACTTCTTGAGTAGCGTGTATCCTCTGAATCACACCAACTCCTGGTAGTCAGTTTATCTGGTCTCCTTCTTTCACTGCAGTCAATTTCTGGAGAAGGACTTCTTGAGTAACATCTATGCTCTGAATCACACCAACTCCTGGTAGTCAGTTTATCTGGTCTCCTTCTTTCACAGCAGTCAGGTTCTGGAGAAGAACTTCTTGAGTAGCGTCTATACTCTGAATCACACCAACTCCTGGTGGTCAGTTTCTCTGGTCTCCTTCTGTCACTGCAGTCACGTTCTGGAGAGGGACTTCTTGAGTAACATCTATGCTCTGAATCACACCAACTCCTGGTAGTCAGTTTCTCTGGTCTCCCTCTTTAACTGCAGTCAGGTTCTGGAGAAGGACTTCTTGAGTAACATCTATGCTCTGAATCACACCAACTCCTGGTAGTCAGTTTATCTGGTCTCCTTCTTCCACTGCAGTCAGGTTCTGGAGAAGGACTTCTTGAGTAGCGTGTATCCTCTGAATCACACCAACTCCTGGTAGTCAGTTTCTCTGGTCTCCTTCTTTCACTGCAGTCAGGTTCTGGAGTAGGACTTCTTGAGTAGCGTGTATCCTCTGAATCACACCAACTCCTGGTAGTCAGTTTATCTGGTCTCCTTCTTTCACTGCAGTCAATTTCTGGAGAAGGACTTCTTGAGTAACATCTATGCTCTGAATCACACCAACTCCTGGTAGTCAGTTTATCTGGTCTCCTTCTTTCACAGCAGTCAGGTTCTGGAGAAGAACTTCTTGAGTAGCGTCTATACTCTGAATCACACCAACTCCTGGTAGTCAGTTTCTCTGGTCTCCTTCTGTCACTGCAGTCAGGTTCTGGAGAGGGACTTCTTGAGTAACATCTATGCTCTGAATCACACCAACTCCTGGTAGTCAGTTTCTCTGGTCTCCTTCTTTCACTGCAGTCAGGTTCTGGAGAAGGACTTCTTGAGTAGCGTGTATCCTCTGAATCACACCAACTCCTGGTAGTCAGTTTCTCTGGTCTACTTCTGTCACTGCAGTCATGTTCTGGAGAGGGACTTCTTGAGTAGCATCTATGCTCTGAATCACACCAACTCCTGGTAGTCAGTTAATCTGGCCTCCTTCTTTCACTGCAGTCAGGTTCTGGAGAAGGACTTCTGGAGTAAAATCTATGCTCTGAATCACACCAACTCCTGGTAGTCAGTTTATCTGGTCTCCTTCTTTCACTGGAGTGAGGTTCTGGAGAAGGACTTCTTGAGTAACATCTATGCTCTCAATCACACCAACTCCTGGTAATCAGTTTATCTGGTCTCCTTCTTTCACTGCAGTCAGGTTCTGGAGAAGGACTTCTTGAGTAACATCTATGCTCTGAATCACACCAACTCCTGGTAGTCAGTTTATCTGGTCCCCTTCTTTCACTGGAGTGAAGTTCTGGAGAAGGACTTCTTGAGTAGCGTGTATCCTCTGAATCACACCAACTCCTGGTAGTCAGTTTCTCTGGTCTCCTTCTTTCACTGCAGTCAGGTTCTGGAGCAGGACTTCTTGAGTAGCGTGTATCCTCTGAATCACACCAACTCCTGGTAGTCAGTTTCTCTGGTCTCCTTCTTTCACTGGAGTGAGGTTCTGGAGAAGGACTTCTTGAGTAACATCTATGCTCTGAATCACACCAACTCCTGGTAGTCAGTTTATCTGGTCTCCTTCTTTCACTGCAGTCAGGTTCTGGAGAAGGACTTCTTGAGTAACATCTATGCTCTGAATCACACCAACTCCTGGTAGTCAGTTTATCTGTTCTCCTTCTTTCACAGCAGTCTGGTTCTGGAGAAGGACTTCTTGAGTAGCGTCTGCACTCTTAATCACACCAACTTCCCGGTTGTCAGTTTCTCTGGTCTCCTTCTGTCACTGCAGTCACTTTCTGGAGAGGGACTTCTTGAGTAACATCTATGCTCTGAATCACACCAACTCCTGGTAGTCAGTTTCTCTGGTCTCCTTCTTTCACTGTAGTCATGTTCTGGAGAAGGACTTCTTGAGTAGCTTGTATCCTGTGGATCACACTAACTTCTGGTAGTCAGTTTCTCTGGTCTCCTTCTTTCACTGGAGTGAGGTTCTGGAGAAGGACTTCTTGGGTAACATCTATGCTCTCAATCACACCAACTCCTGGCAGTCAGTTTATCTGGTCTCCTTCTTTAACTGCAGTCACGTTCTGGAGAAGGACTTCTTGAGTAACATCTATGTTCTGAATCACACCAACTCCTGGTAGTCAGTTTCTCTGGTCTCCTTCTTTCACTGCAGTCAGGTTCTGGAGAAGTACTTCTTGAGTAGCGTGTATCGTCTGAATCACACCAACTCCTGGTAGTCAGTTTATCTGGTCTCCTTCTTTCACTGCAGTCAATTTCTGGAGAAGGACTTCTTGAGTAACATCTATGCTCTGAATCACACCAACTCCTGGTAGTCAGTTTATCTGGTCTCCTTCTTTCACTGCAGTCAGGTTCTGGAGAAGGACTTCTTGAGTAGCGTGTATCCTGTGAATCACACTAACTCCTGGTAGTCAGTTTCTCTGGTCTCCTTCTTTCACTGGAGTGAGGTTCTGGAGAAGGACTTCTTGAGTAACATCTATGCTCTCAATCACACCAACTCCTGGTAGTCAGTTTATCTGGTCTCCTTCTTTAACTGCAGTCAGGTTCTGGAGAAGGACTTCTTGAGTAACATCTATGCTCTGAATCACACCAACTCCTGGTAGTCAGTTTATCTGGTCTCCTTCTTTCACTGCAGTCAGGTTCTGGAGAAGGACTTCTTGAGTAGCGTGTATCCTCTGAATCACACCAACTCCTGGTAGTCAGTTTATCTGGTCTCCTTCTTTCACTGCAGTCAATTTCTGGAGAAGGACTTCTTGAGTAACATCTATGCTCTGAATCACACCAACTCCTGGTAGTCAGTTTATCTGGTCTCCTTCTTTCACTGCAGTCAGGTTCTGGAGAAGTACTTCTTGAGTAGCGTGTATCCTGTGAATCACACTAACTCCTGGTAGTCAGTTTCTCTGGTCTCCTTCTTTCACTGGAGTGAGGTTCTGGAGAAGGACTTCTTGAGTAACATCTATGCTCTCAATCACACCAACTCCTGGTAATCAGTTTATCTGGTGTCCTTCTTTAACAGCAGTCAGGTTCTGGAGAAGGACTTCTTGAGTAACACCTATGCTCTGAATCACACCAACTCCTGGTAGTCAGTTTCTCTGGTCTCCTTTTTTAACTGCAGTCAGGTTCTGGAGAAGGACTTCTTGAGTAACATCTATGCTCTAAATCACACCAACTCCTGGTAGTCAGTTTATCTGGTCTCCTTCTTTCACTGGAGTGAGGTTCTGGAGAAGGACTTCTTGAGTAACAGCTATGCTCTGAATCACACCAACTCCTGGTAGTCAGTTTATCTGGTCTCCTTCTTTCACTGCAGTCAGGTTCTGGAGAAGGACTTCTTGAGTAACATCTATGCTCTGAATCACACCTACTCCTGGTAGTCAGTTTCTCTGGTCTCCTTCTTTCACTGGAGTGAAGTTCTGGAGAAGGACTTCTTGAGTAGCGTGTATCCTCTAAATCACACCAACTCCTGGTAGTCAGTTTATCTGGTCTCCTTCTTTCACTGCAGTCAGGTTCTGGAGAAGGACTTCTTGAGTAGCGTGTATCCTCTGAATCACACCAACTCCTGGTAGTCAGTTTCTCTGGTCTCCTTCTTTCACTGGAGTGAGGTTCTGGAGAAGGACTTCTTGAGTAACAGCTATGCTCTGAATCACACCAACTCCTGGTAGTCAGTTTATCTGGTCTCCTTCTTTCACAGCAGTCAGGTTCTGGAGAAGAACTTCTTGAGTAGCGTCTATACTCTGAATCACACCAACTCCTGGTAGTCAGTTTCTCTGGTCTCCTTCTGTCACTGCAGTCAGGTTCTGGAGAGGGACTTCTTGAGTAACATCTATGCTCTGAATCACAGCAACTCCTGGTAGTCAGTTTCTCTGGTCTCCTTCTTTCACTGCAGTCAGGTTCTGGAGAAGGACTTCTTGAGTAGCGTGTATCCTCTGAATCACACCAACTCCTGGTAGTCAGTTTCTCTGGTCTACTTCTGTCACTGCAGTCATGTTCTGGAGAGGAACTTCTTGAGTAACATCTATGCTCTGAATCACACCAACTCCTGGTAGTCAGTTAATCTGGCCTCCTTCTTTCACTGCAGTCAGGTTCTGGAGAAGGACTTCTGGAGTAAAATCTATGCTCTGAATCACACCAACTCCTGGTAGTCAGTTTATCTGGTCTCCTTCTTTCACAGCAGTCAGGTTCTGGAGAAGGACTTCTTGAGTAGCGTGTATCCTCTGAATCACACCAACTCCTGGTAGCCAGTTTATCTGGTCTCCTTCTTTCACTGCAGTCAGGTTCTGGAGAAGGACTTCTTGAGTAACATCTATGCTCTGAATCACACCAACTCCTGGTAGTCAGTTTATCTGGTCCCCTTCTTTCACTGGAGTGAAGTTCTGGAGAAGGACTTCTTGAGTAGCGTGTATCCTCTGAATCACACCAACTCCTGGTAGTCAGTTTCTCTGGTCTCCTTCTTTCACTGCAGTCAGGTTCTGGAGAAGGACTTCTTGAGTAGCGTGTATCCTCTGAATCACACCAACTCCTGGTAGTCAGTTTCTCTGGTCTCCTTCTTTCACTGGAGTGAGGTTCTGGAGAAGGACTTCTTGAGTAACATCTATGCTCTGAATCACACCAACTCCTGGTAGTCAGTTTATCTGGTCTCCTTCTTTCACTGCAGTCAGGTTCTGGAGAAGGACTTCTTGAGTAACATCTATGCTCTGAATCACACCAACTCCTGGTAGTCAGTTTATCTGGTCTCCTTCTTTCACAGCAGTCAGGTTCTGGAGAAGGACTTCTTGAGTAGCGTCTACACTCTTAATCACACCAACTCCCGGTTGTCAGTTTCTCTGGTCTCCTTCTGTCACTGCAACCAGGTTCTGGAGAGGGACTTCTTGAGTAACATCTATGCTCTGAATCACACCAACTCCTGGTAGTCAGTTTATCTGGTCTCCTTCTTTCACTGTAGTCAGGTTCTGGAGAAGGACTTCTTGAGTAGCGTGTATTCTGTGAATCACACTAACTTCTGGTAGTCAGTTTCTCTGGTCTCCTTCTTTCACTGGAGTGAGGTTCTGGAGAAGGACTTCTTGGGTAACATCTATGCTCTCAATCACACCAACTCCTGGCAGTCAGTTTATCTGGTCTCCTTCTTTAACTGCAGTCACGTTCTGGAGAAGGACTTCTTGAGTAACATCTATGTTCTGTATCACACCAACTCCTGGTAGTCAGTTTCTCTGGTCTCCTTCTTTCACTGCAGTCAGGTTCTGGAGAAGGACTTCTTGAGTAGCGTGTATCCTCTGAATCACACCAACTCCTGGTGGTCAGTTTATCTGGTCTCCTTCTTTCACTGCAGTCAATTTCTGGAGAAGGACTTCTTGAGTAACATCTATGCTCTGAATCACACCAACTCCTGGTAGTCAGTTTATCTGGTCTCCTTCTTTCACTGCAGTCAAGTTCTGGAGAAGGACTTCTTGAGTAACATCTATGCTCTGAATCACACCAACTCCTGGTAGTCAGTTTATCTGGTCTCCTTCTTTCACTGCAGTCAGGTTCTGGAGAAGGACTTCTTGAGTAGCGTGTATCCTCTGAATCACACCAACTCCTGGTAGTCAGTTTCTCTGGTCTCCTTCTTTCACTGCAGTCAGGTTCTGGAGAAGGACTTCTGGAGTAACATCTATGCTCTGAATCACACCAACTCCTGGTAGTCAGTTTATCTGGTCTCCTTCTTTCACAGCAGTCAGGTTCTGGAGAAGGACTTCTTGAGTAGCGTCTACACTCTTAATCACACCAACTCCCGGTAGTCAGTTTCTCTGGTCTCCTTCTGTCCCTCAGTCAGGTTCTGGAGAGGGACTTCTTGAGAAACATCTATGCTCTGAATCACACCAACTCCTGGTAGTCAGTTTATCTGGTCTCCTTCTTTCACTGTAGTCAGGTTCTGGAGAAGGACTTCTTGAGTAGCGTGTATCCTGTGAATCACACTAACTTCTGGTAGTCAGTTTCTCTGGTCTCCTTCTTTCACTGGAGTGAGGTTCTGGAGAAGGACTTCTTGGGTAACATCTATGCTCTCAATCACACCAACTCCTGGCAGTCAGTTTATCTGGTCTCCTTCTTTAACTGCAGTCACGTTCTGGAGAAGGACTTCTTGAGTAACATCTATGTTCTGTATCACAGCAACTCCTGGTAGTCAGTTTCTCTGGTCTCCTTCTTTCACTGCAGTCAGGTTCTGGAGAAGGACTTCTTGAGTAGCGTGTATCCTCTGAATCACACCAACTCCTGGTAGTCAGTTTATCTGGTCTCCTTCTTTCACTGCAGTCAATTTCTGGAGAAGGACTTCTTGAGTAACATCTATGCTCTGAATCACACCAACTCCTGGTAGTCAGTTTATCTGGTCTCCTTCTTTCACTGCAGTCAGGTTCTGGAGAAGGACTTTTTCAGTAGCGTCTATACTCTGAATCACACCAACTCCTGGTAGTCAGTTTCTCTGGTCTCCTTCTGTCACTGCAGTCAGGTTCTGGAGAAGGACTTTTTCAGTAGCGTCTATACTCTGAATCACACCAACTCCTGGTAGTCAGTTTCTTTGGTGTCCTTCTTTAACTGCAGTCAGGTTCTGGAGAAGGACTTCTTGAGTAACACCTATGCTCTGAATCACACCAACTCCTGGTAGTCAGTTTCTCTGGTCTCCTTCTTTCACTGCAGTCAGGTTCTGGAGAAGGACTTCTTGAGTAGCGTGTATCCTCTGAATCACACCAACTCCTGGTAGTCAGTTTCTCTGGTCTCCTTCTTTCACTGCAGTCAGGTTCTGGAGAAGGACTTCTTGAGTAACATCTATGCTCAGAATCACACCAACTCCTGGTAGTCAGTTTATTTGGTCTCCTTCATTCACAGCAGTCAGGTTCTGGAGAAGGACTTCTTAAGTAGCGTCTATACTCTGAATCACACCAACTCCTGGTAGTCAGTTTCTCTGGTCTCCTTCTGTCACTGCAGTCAGGTTCTGGAGAAGGACTTTTTCAGTAGCGTCTATACTCTGAATCACACCAACTCCTGGTAGTCAGTTTCTCTGGTCTTCTTCTTTAACTGCAGTCAGGTTCTGGAGAAGAACTTCTTGAGTAACATCTATGCTCTGAATCACACCAACTCCTGGTAGTCAGTTTATCTGGTCTCCTTCTTTCACTGCAGTCAGGTTCTGGAGAAGGACTTCTTGAGTAGCGTGTATCCTCTGAATCACACCAACTCCTGGTAGTCAGTTTATCTGGTCTCCTTCTTTCACTGCAGTCAATTTCTGGAGAAGGACTTCTTGAGTAACATCTATGCTCTGAATCACACCAACTCCTGGTAGTCAGTTTATCTGGTCTCCTTCTTTCACTGCAGTCAGGTTCTGGAGAAGGACTTCTTGAGTAGCGTGTATCCTCTGAATCACACCAACTCCTGGTAGTCAGTTTCTCCGGTCTCCTTCTTTCACTGGAGTGAGGTTCTGGAGAAGGACTTCTTGAGTAACATCTATGCTCTTAATCACACCAACTCCTGGTAATCAGTTTATCTGGTGTCCTTCTTTAACTGCAGTCAGGTTCTGGAGAAGGACTTCTTGAGTAACACCTATGCTCTGAATCACACCAACTCCTGGTAGTCAGTTTCTCTGGTCTCCTTCTTTAACTGCAGTCAGGTTCTGGAGAAGGACTTCTTGAGTAACATCTATGCTCTGAATCACACCAACTCCTGGTAGTCAGTTTATCTGGTCTCCTTCTTTCACTGGAGTGAGGTTCTGGAGAAGGACTTCTTGAGTAACAGCTATGCTCTGAATCACACCAACTCCTGGTAGTCAGTTTATCTGGTCTCCTTCTTTCACTGCAGTCAGGTTCTGGAGAAGGACTTCTTGAGTAACATCTATGCTCTGAATCACACCAACTCCTGGTAGTAAGTTTATCTGGTCTCCTTCTTTCACTGGAGTGAAGTTCTGGAGAAGGACTTCTTGAGTAGCGTGTATCCTCTAAATCACACCAACTCCTGGTAGTCAGTTTATCTGGTCTCCTTCTTTCACTGCAGTCAGGTTCTGGAGAAGGACTTCTTGAGTAGCGTGTATCCTCTGAATCACACCAACTCCTGGTAGTCAGTTTCTCTGGTCTCCTTCTTTCACTGTAGTGAGGTTCTGGAGAAGGACTTCTTGAGTAACAGCTATGCTCTGAATCACACCAACTCCTGGTAGTCAGTTTATCTGGTCTCCTTCTTTCACTGCAGTCAGGTTCTGGAGAAGGACTTCTTGAGTAACATCTATGCTCTGAATCACACCAACTCCTGGTAGTCAGTTTATCTGGTCTCCTTCTTTCACAGCAGTCAGGTTCTGGAGAAGGACTTCTTGAGTAACATCTATGCTCTCAATCACACCAACTCCTGGTAGTCAGTTTATCTGGTCTGCTTCTTTAACTGCAGTCAGGTTTTGGAGAAGGACTTCTTGAGTAACATCTATGCTCTGAATCACACCAACTCCTGGTAGTCAGTTTATCTGGTCTCCTTCTTTCACTGCAGTCAGGTTCTGGAGAAGGACTTCTTGAGTAGCGTGTATCCTCTGAATCACAACAACTCCTGGTAGTCAGTTTCTCTGGTCTCCTTCTTTCACTGCAGTCAGGTTCTGGAGAAGGACTTCTTGAGTAGCGTGTATCCTCTGAATCACACCAACTCCTGGTAGTCAGTTTATCTGGTCTCCTTCTTTCACTGCAGTCAATTTCTGGAGAAGGACTTCTTGAGTAACATCTATGCTCTGAATCACACCAACTCCTGGTAGTCAGTTTATCTGGTCTCCTTCTTTCACAGCAGTCAGGTTCTGGAGAAGAACTTCTTGAGTAGCGTCTATACTCTGAATCACACCAACTCCTGGTGGTCAGTTTCTCTGGTCTCCCTCTTTAACTGCAGTCAGGTTCTGGAGAAGGACTTCTTGAGTAACATCTATGCTCTGAATCACACCAACTCCTGGTAGTCAGTTTATCTGGTCTCCTTCTTCCACTGCAGTCAGGTTCTGGAGAAGGACTTCTTGAGTAGCGTGTATCCTCTGAATCACACCAACTCCTGGTAGTCAGTTTCTCTGGTCTCCTTCTTTCACTGCAGTCAGGTTCTGGAGTAGGACTTCTTGAGTAGCGTGTATCCTCTGAATCACACCAACTCCTGGTAGTCAGTTTATCTGGTCTCCTTCTTTCACTGCAGTCAATTTCTGGAGAAGGACTTCTTGAGTAACATCTATGCTCTGAATCACACCAACTCCTGGTAGTCAGTTTATCTGGTCTCCTTCTTTCACAGCAGTCAGGTTCTGGAGAAGAACTTCTTGAGTAGCGTCTATACTCTGAATCACACCAACTCCTGGTAGTCAGTTTCTCTGGTCTCCTTCTGTCACTGCAGTCAGGTTCTGGAGAGGGTCTTCTTGAGTAACATCTATGCTCTGAATCACACCAACTCCTGGTAGTCAGTTTCTCTGGTCTCCTTCTTTCACTGCAGTCAGGTTCTGGAGAAGGACTTCTTGAGTAGCGTGTATCCTCTGAATCACACCAACTCCTGGTAGTCAGTTTCTCTGGTCTACTTCTGTCACTGCAGTCATGTTCTGGAGAGGGACTTCTTGAGTAGCATCTATGCTCTGAATCACACCAACTCCTGGTAGTCAGTTAATCTGGCCTCCTTCTTTCACTGCAGTCAGGTTCTGGAGAAGGACTTCTGGAGTAAAATCTATGCTCTGAATCACACCAACTCCTGGTAGTCAGTTTATCTGGTCTCCTTCTTTCACTGGAGTGAGGTTCTGGAGAAGGACTTCTTGAGTAACATCTATGCTCTCAATCACACCAACTCCTGGTAATCAGTTTATCTGGTCTCCTTCTTTCACTGCAGTCAGGTTCTGGAGAAGGACTTCTTGAGTAACATCTATGCTCTGAATCACACCAACTCCTGGTAGTCAGTTTATCTGGTCCCCTTCTTTCACTGGAGTGAAGTTCTGGAGAAGGACTTCTTGAGTAGCGTGTATCCTCTGAATCACACCAACTCCTGGTAGTCAGTTTCTCTGGTCTCCTTCTTTCACTGCAGTCAGGTTCTGGAGCAGGACTTCTTGAGTAGCGTGTATCCTCTGAATCACACCAACTCCTGGTAGTCAGTTTCTCTGGTCTCCTTCTTTCACTGGAGTGAGGTTCTGGAGAAGGACTTCTTGAGTAACATCTATGCTCTGAATCACACCAACTCCTGGTAGTCAGTTTATCTGGTCTCCTTCTTTCACTGCAGTCAGGTTCTGGAGAAGGACTTCTTGAGTAACATCTATGCTCTGAATCACACCAACTCCTGGTAGTCAGTTTATCTGTTCTCCTTCTTTCACAGCAGTCTGGTTCTGGAGAAGGACTTCTTGAGTAGCGTCTGCACTCTTAATCACACCAACTTCCCGGTTGTCAGTTTCTCTGGTCTCCTTCTGTCACTGCAGTCACTTTCTGGAGAGGGACTTCTTGAGTAACATCTATGCTCTGAATCACACCAACTCCTGGTAGTCAGTTTCTCTGGTCTCCTTCTTTCACTGTAGTCATGTTCTGGAGAAGGACTTCTTGAGTAGCTTGTATCCTGTGGATCACACTAACTTCTGGTAGTCAGTTTCTCTGGTCTCCTTCTTTCACTGGAGTGAGGTTCTGGAGAAGGACTTCTTGGGTAACATCTATGCTCTCAATCACACCAACTCCTGGCAGTCAGTTTATCTGGTCTCCTTCTTTAACTGCAGTCACGTTCTGGAGAAGGACTTCTTGAGTAACATCTATGTTCTGAATCACACCAACTCCTGGTAGTCAGTTTCTCTGGTCTCCTTCTTTCACTGCAGTCAGGTTCTGGAGAAGTACTTCTTGAGTAGCGTGTATCGTCTGAATCACACCAACTCCTGGTAGTCAGTTTATCTGGTCTCCTTCTTTCACTGCAGTCAATTTCTGGAGAAGGACTTCTTGAGTAACATCTATGCTCTGAATCACACCAACTCCTGGTAGTCAGTTTATCTGGTCTCCTTCTTTCACTGCAGTCAGGTTCTGGAGAAGGACTTCTTGAGTAGCGTGTATCCTGTGAATCACACTAACTCCTGGTAGTCAGTTTCTCTGGTCTCCTTCTTTCACTGGAGTGAGGTTCTGGAGAAGGACTTCTTGAGTAACATCTATGCTCTCAATCACACCAACTCCTGGTAGTCAGTTTATCTGGTCTCCTTCTTTAACTGCAGTCAGGTTCTGGAGAAGGACTTCTTGAGTAACATCTATGCTCTGAATCACACCAACTCCTGGTAGTCAGTTTATCTGGTCTCCTTCTTTCACTGCAGTCAGGTTCTGGAGAAGGACTTCTTGAGTAGCGTGTATCCTCTGAATCACACCAACTCCTGGTAGTCAGTTTATCTGGTCTCCTTCTTTCACTGCAGTCAATTTCTGGAGAAGGACTTCTTGAGTAACATCTATGCTCTGAATCACACCAACTCCTGGTAGTCAGTTTATCTGGTCTCCTTCTTTCACTGCAGTCAGGTTCTGGAGAAGTACTTCTTGAGTAGCGTGTATCCTGTGAATCACACTAACTCCTGGTAGTCAGTTTCTCTGGTCTCCTTCTTTCACTGGAGTGAGGTTCTGGAGAAGGACTTCTTGAGTAACATCTATGCTCTCAATCACACCAACTCCTGGTAATCAGTTTATCTGGTGTCCTTCTTTAACTGCAGTCAGGTTCTGGAGAAGGACTTCTTGAGTAACACCTATGCTCTGAATCACACCAACTCCTGGTAGTCAGTTTCTCTGGTCTCCTTTTTTAACTGCAGTCAGGTTCTGGAGAAGGACTTCTTGAGTAACATCTATGCTCTAAATCACACCAACTCCTGGTAGTCAGTTTATCTGGTCTCCTTCTTTCACTGGAGTGAGGTTCTGGAGAAGGACTTCTTGAGTAACAGCTATGCTCTGAATCACACCAACTCCTGGTAGTCAGTTTATCTGGTCTCCTTCTTTCACTGCAGTCAGGTTCTGGAGAAGGACTTCTTGAGTAACATCTATGCTCTGAATCACACCTACTCCTGGTAGTCAGTTTCTCTGGTCTCCTTCTTTCACTGGAGTGAAGTTCTGGAGAAGGACTTCTTGAGTAGCGTGTATCCTCTAAATCACACCAACTCCTGGTAGTCAGTTTATCTGGTCTCCTTCTTTCACTGCAGTCAGGTTCTGGAGAAGGACTTCTTGAGTAGCGTGTATCCTCTGAATCACACCAACTCCTGGTAGTCAGTTTCTCTGGTCTCCTTCTTTCACTGGAGTGAGGTTCTGGAGAAGGACTTCTTGAGTAACAGCTATGCTCTGAATCACACCAACTCCTGGTAGTCAGTTTATCTGGTCTCCTTCTTTCACTGCAGTCAGGTTCTGGAGAAGGACTTCTTGAGTAACATCTATGCTCTGAATCACACCAACTACTGGTAGTCAGTTTATCTGGTCTCCTTCTTTCACAGCAGTCAGGTTCTGGAGAAGGACTTCTTCAGTAGCGTCTATACTCTGAATCACACCAACTCCTGGTAGTCAGTTCCTCTGGTCTCCTTCTGTCACTGCAGTCAGGTTCTGGAGAGGGACTTCTTGAGTAACATCTATGCTCTGAATCACACCAACTCCTGGAAGTCAGTTTCTCTGGTCTCCTTCTTTCACTGCAGTCAGGTTCTGGAGAAGAACTTCTTGAGTAGCGTGTATCCTCTGAATCACACCAACTCCTGGTAGTCAGTTTATCTGGTCTCCTTCTTTCACTGCAGTCAGGTTCTGGAGAAGGACTTCTTGAGTAGCGTGTATCCTGTGAATCACACTATCTCCTGGTAGTCAGTTTCTCTGGTCTCCTTATTTCACTGGAGTGAGGTTCTGGAGAAGGACTTCTTGAGTAACATCTATGCTCTCAATCACACCAACTCCTGGTAGTCAGTTTATCTGGTCTGCTTCTTTAACTGCAGTCAGGTTTTGGAGAAGGACTTCTTGAGTAACATCTATGCTCTGAATCACACCAACTCCTGGTAGTCAGTTTATCTGGTCTCCTTCTTTCACTGCAGTCAGGTTCTGGAGAAGGACTTCTTGAGTAGCGTGTATCCTCTGAATCACAACAACTCCTGGTAGTCAGTTTCTCTGGTCTCCTTCTTTCACTGCAGTCAGGTTCTGGAGAAGGACTTCTTGAGTAGCGTGTATCCTCTGAATCACACCAACTCCTGGTAGTCAGTTTATCTGGTCTCCTTCTTTCACTGCAGTCAATTTCTGGAGAAGGACTTCTTGAGTAACATCTATGCTCTGAATCACACCAACTCCTGGTAGTCAGTTTATCTGGTCTCCTTCTTTCACAGCAGTCAGGTTCTGGAGAAGAACTTCTTGAGTAGCGTCTATACTCTGAATCACACCAACTCCTGGTAGTCAGTTTCTCTGGTCTCCTTCTTTCACTGGAGTGAAGTTCTGGAGAAGGACTTCTTGAGTAGCGTGTATCCTCTAAATCACACCAACTCCTGGTAGTCAGTTTATCTGGTCTCCTTCTTTCACTGCAGTCATGTTCTGGAGAGGGACTTCTTGAGTAACATCTATGCTCTGAATCACACCAACTCCTGGTAGTCAGTTAATCTGGCCTCCTTCTATCACTGCAGTCAGGTTCTGGAGAAGGACTTCTGGAGTAAAATCTATGCTCTGAATCACACCAACTCCTGGTAGTCAGTTTATCTGGTCTCCTTCTTTCACAGCAGTCAGGTTCTGGAGAAGGACTTCTTGAGTAGCCTGTATCCTCTGAATCACACCAACTCCTGGTAGCCAGTTTATCTGGTCTCCTTCTTTCACTGCAGTCAGGTTCTGGAGAAGGACTTCTTGAGTAACATCTATGCTCTGAATCACACCAACTCCTGGTAGTCAGTTTATCTGGTCCCCTTCTTTCACTGGAGTGAAGTTCTGGAGAAGGACTTCTTGAGTAGCGTGTATCCTCTGAATCACACCAACTCCTGGTAGTCAGTTTCTCTGGTCTCCTTCTTTCACTGCAGTCAGGTTCTGGAGAAGGACTTCTTGAGTAGCGTGTATCCTCTGAATCACACCAACTCCTGGTAGTCAGTTTCTCTGGTCTCCTTCTTTCACTGGAGTGAGGTTCTGGAGAAGGACTTCTTGAGTAACATCTATGCTCTGAATCACACCAACTCCTGGTAGTCAGTTTATCTGGTCTCCTTCTTTCACTGCAGTCAGGTTCTGGAGAAGGACTTCTTGAGTAACATCTATGCTCTGAATCACACCAACTCCTGGTAGTCAGTTTATCTGGTCTCCTTCTTTCACAGCAGTCAGGTTCTGGAGAAGGACTTCTTGAGTAGCGTCTACACTCTTAATCACACCAACTCCCGGTTGTCAGTTTCTCTGGTCTCCTTCTGTCACTGCAGTCAGGTTCTGGAGAGGGACTTCTTGAGTAACATCTATGCTCTGAATCACACCAACTCCTGGTAGTCAGTTTCTCTGGTCTCCTTCTTTCACTGTAGTCAGGTTCTGGAGAAGGACTTCTTGAGTAGCGTGTATCCTGTGGATCACACTAACTTCTGGTAGTCAGTTTCTCTGGTCTCCTTCTTTCACTGGAGTGAGGTTCTGGAGAAGGACTTCTTGGGTAACATCTATGCTCTCAATCACACCAACTCCTGGCAGTCAGTTTATCTGGTCTCCTTCTTTAACTGCAGTCACGTTCTGGAGAAGGACTTCTTGAGTAACATCTATGTTCTGAATCACACCAACTCCTGGTAGTCAGTTTCTCTGGTCTCCTTCTTTCACTGCAGTCAGGTTCTGGAGAAGTACTTCTTGAGTAGCGTGTATCCTCTGAATCACACCAACTCCTGGTAGTCAGTTTATCTGGTCTCCTTCTTTCACTGCAGTCAATTTCTGGAGAAGGACTTCTTGAGTAACATCTATGCTCTGAATCACACCAACTCCTGGTAGTCAGTTTATCTGGTCTCCTTCTTTCACTGCAGTCAGGTTCTGGAGAAGGACTTCTTGAGTAGCGTATATCCTGTGAATCACACTAACTCCTGGTAGTCAGTTTCTCTGGTCTCCTTCTTTCACTGGAGTGAGGTTCTGGAGAAGGACTTCTTGAGTAACATCTATGCCCTCAATCACACCAACTCCTGGTAGTCAGTTTATCTTGTCTCCTTCTTTAACTGCAGTCAGGTTCTGGAGAAGGACTTCTTGAGTAACATCTATGCTCTGAATCACACCAACTCCTGGTAGTCAGTTTATCTGGTCTCCTTCTTTCACTGCAGTCAGGTTCTGGAGAAGGACTTCTTGAGTAGCGTGTATCCTCTGAATCACACCAACTCCTGGTAGTCAGTTTCTCTGGTCTCCTTCTTTCACTGGAGTGAGGTTCTGGAGAAGGACTTCTTGAGTAACATCTATGCTCTCAATCACACCAACTCCTGGTAGTCAGTTTAACTGGTCTCCTTCTTTAACTGCAGTCAGGTTCTGGAGAAGGACTTCTTGAGTAACATCTATGCTCTGAATCACACCAACTCCTGGTAGTCAGTTTATCTGGTCTACTTCTTTCACTGCAGTCAGGTTCTGGAGAAGGACTTCTTGAGTAGCGTGTATCCTCTGAATCACACCAACTCCTGGTAGTCAGTTTATCTGGTCTCCTTCTTTCACTGCAGTCAATTTCTGGAGAAGGACTTCTTGAGTATCATCTATGCTCTGAATCACACCAACTCCTGGTAGTCAGTTTATCTGGTCTCCTTCTTTCACAGCAGTCAGGTTCTGGAGAAGAACTTCTTGAGTAGCGTCTATACTCTGAATCACACCAACTCCTGGTAGTCAGTTTCTCTGGTCTCCTTCTGTCACTGCAGTCAGGTTCTGGAGAGGGACTTCTTGAGTAACATCTATGCTCTGAATCACACCAACTCCTGGTAGTCAGTTTCTCTGGTCTCCCTCTTTAACTGCAGTCAGGTTCTGGAGAAGGACTTCTTGAGTAACATCTATGCTCTGAATCACACCAACTCCTGGCAGTCAGTTTATCTGGTCTCCTTCTTTCACTGCAGTCAGGTTCTGGAGAAGGACTTCTTGAGTAGCGTGTATCCTCTGAATCACACCAACTCCTGGTAGTCAGTTTCTCTGGTCTCCTTCTTTCACTGCAGTCAGGTTCTGGAGAAGGACCTCTTGAGTAGCGTGTATCCTCTGAATCACACCAACTCCTGGTAGTCAGTTTATCTGGTCTCCTTCTTTCACTGCAGTCAATTTCTGGAGAAGGACTTCTTGAGTTACATCTATGCTCTGAATCACACTAACTCCTGGTAGTCAGTTTATCTGGTCTCCTTCTTTCACTGCAGTCAGGTTCTGTAGAAGGACTTCTTGAGTAGCGTGTATCTTGTGAATCACACTAACTCCTGGTAGTCAGTTTCTCTGGTCTCCTTCTTTCACTGGAGTGAGGTTCTGGAGAAGGACTTCTTGAGTAACATCTATGCTCTCAATCACAGCAACTCCTGGTAGTCAGTTTATCTGGTCTCCTTCTTTAACTGCAGTCAGGTTCTGGAGAAGGACTTCTTGAGTAACATCTATGCTCTGAATCACACCAACTCCTGGTAGTCAGTTTATCTGGTCTCCTTCTTTAACTGCAGTCAGGTTCTGGAGAAGGACTTCTTGAGTAACATCTATGCTCTGAATCACACCAACTCCTGGTAGTCAGTTTATCTGGTCTCCTTCTTTCACTGCAGTCAGGTTCTGGAGAAGGACTTCTTGAGTAACATCTATGCTCTGAATCACACCAACTCCTGGTAGTCAGTTTATCTGGTCTCCTTCTTTCACTGGAGTGAAGTTCTGGAGAAGGACTTCTTGAGTAGCGTGTATCCTCTGAATCACACCAACTCTTGGTAGTCAGTTTCTCTGGTCTCCTTCTTTCACTGCAGTCAGGTTCTGGAGAAGGACTTCTTGAGTAGCGTGTATCCTCTGAATCACACCAACTCCTGGTAGTCAGTTTCTCTGGTCTCCTTCTTTCACTGGAGTGAGGTTCTGGAGAAAGACTTCTTGAGTAACAGCTATGCTCTGAATCACACCAACTCCTGGTAGTCAGTTTATCTGGTCTCCTTCTTTCACTGCAGTCAGGTTCTGGAGAAGGACTTCTTGAGTAACATCTATGCTCAGAATCACACCAACTCCTGGTAGTCAGTTTATTTGGTCTCCTTCATTCACAGCAGTCAGGTTCTGGAGAAGGACTTCTTCAGTAGCGTCTATACTCTGAATCACACCAACTCCTGGTAGTCAGTTTCTCTGGTCTCCTTCTGTCACTGCAGTCAGGTTCTGGAGAAGGACTTTTTCAGTAGCGTCTATACTCTGAATCACACCAACTCCTGGTAGTCAGTTTCTCTGGTCTCCTTCTTTAACTGCAGTCCGGTTCTGGAGAAGGACTTCTTGAGTAACATCTATGCTCTGAATCACACCAACTCCTGGTAGTCAGTTTATCTGGTCTCATTCTTTCACTGCAGTCAGGTTCTGGAGAAGGACTTCTTGAGTAGCGTGTATCCTCTGAATCACACCAACTCCTGGTAGTCAGTTTATCTGGTCTCCTTCTTTCACTGCAGTCAATTTCTGGAGAAGGACTTCTTGAGTAACATCTATGCTCTGAATCACACCAATTCCTGGTAGTCAGTTTCTCTGGTCTCCTTCTTTCACTGCAGTCAGGTTCTGGAGAAGGACTTCTTGAGTAACATCTATGCTCTGAATCACACCAACTCCTGGTAGTCAGTTTATCTGGTCTCCTTCTTTCACTGGAGTGAGGTTCTGGAGAAGGACTTCTTGAGTAACAGCTATGCTCTGAATCACACCAACTCCTGGTAGTCAGTGTATCTGGTCTCCTTCTTTCACTGCAGTCAGGTTCTGGAGAAGGACTTCTTGAGTAACATCTATGCTCTGAATCACACCAACTCCTGGTAGTCAGTTCCTCTGGTCTCCTTCTGTCACTGCAGTCAGGTTCTGGAGAGGGACTTCTTGAGTAACATCTATGCTCTGAATCACACCAACTCCTGGAAGTCAGTTTCTCTGGTCTCCTTCTTTCACTGCAGTCAGGTTCTGGAGAAGAACTTCTTGAGTAGCGTGTATCCTCTGAATCACACCAACTCCTGGTAGTCAGTTTATCTGGTCTCCTTCTTTCACTGCAGTCAGGTTCTGGAGAAGGACTTCTTGAGTAGCGTGTATCCTGTGAATCACACTATCTCCTGGTAGTCAGTTTCTCTGGTCTCCTTCTTTCACTGGAGTGAGGTTCTGGAGAAGGACTTCTTGAGTAACATCTATGCTCTAAATCACACCAACTCCTGGTAGTCAGTTTATCTGGTCTGCTTCTTTAACTGCAGTCAAGTTTTGGAGAAGGACTTCTTGAGTAACATCTATGATCTGATTCACACCAACTCCTGGTAGTCAGTTTATCTGGTCTCCTTCTTTCACTGGAGTGAGGTTCTGGAGAAGGACTTCTTGAGTAACATCTATGCTCTGAATCACACCAACTCCTGGTAGTCAGTTTATCTGGTCTCCTTCTTTCACTGCAGTCAGGTTCTGGAGAAGGACTTCTTGAGTAGCGTGTATCCTCTGAATCACACCAACTCCTTGTAGTCAGTTTATCTGGTCTCCTTCTTTCACTGCAGTCAATTTCTGGAGAAGGACTTCTTGAGTAACATCTATGCTCTGAATCACACCAACTCCTGGCAGTCAGTTTATCTGGTCTCCTTCATTCACTGCAGTCAGGTTCTGGAGAAGGACTTCTTGAGTAGCGTGTATCCTCTGAATCACACCAACTCCTGGTAGTCAGTTTCTCTGGTCTCCTTCTTTCACTGCAGTCAGGTTCTGGAGTAGGACTTCTTGAGTAGCGTGTATCCTCTGAATCACACCAACTCCTGGTAGTCAGTTTATCTGGTCTCCTTCTTTCACTGCAGTCAATTTCTGGAGAAGGACTTCTTGAGTAACATCTATGCTCTGAATCACACCAACTCCTGGTAGTCAGTTTATCTGGTCTCCTTCTTTCACAGCAGTCAGGTTCTGGAGAAGAACTTCTTGAGTAGCGTCTATACTCTGAATCACACCAACTCCTGGTAGTCAGTTTCTCTGGTCTCCTTCTGTCACTGCAGTCAGGTTCTGGAGAGGGACTTTTTGAGTAACATCTATGCCCTCAATCACACCAACTCCTGGTAGTCAGTTTCTCTGGTCTCCTTCTTTCACTGCAGTCAGGTTCTGGAGAAGGACTTCTTGAGTAGCGTGTATCCTCTGAATCACACCAACTCCTGGTAGTCAGTTTCTCTGGTCTACATCTGTCACTGCAGTCAGGTTCTGGAGAGGGACTTCTTGAGTAACATCTATGCTCTGAATCACACCAACTCCTGGTAGTCAGTTAATCTGGTCTCCTTCTTTCACTGCAGTCAGGTTCTGGAGAAGGACTTCTGGAGTAACATCTATGCTCTGAATCACACCAACTCCTGGTAGTCAGTTTATCTGGTCTCCTTCCTTCACAGCAGTCAGGTTCTGGAGAGGGACTTCTTGAGAAACATCTATGCTCTGAATCACACCAACTCCTGGGAGTCAGTTTATCTGGTCTCCTTCTTTCACTGTAGTCAGGTTCTGGAGAAGGACTTCTTGAGTAGCGTGTATCCTGTGAATCACACTAACTTCTGGTAGTCAGTTTCTCTGGTCTCCTTCTTTCACTGAAGTGAGGTTCTGGAGAAGAACTTCTTGGGTAACATCTATGCTCTCAATCACACCAACTCCTGGCAGTCAGTTTATCTGGTCTCCTTCTTTAACTGCAGTCACGTTCTGGAGAAGGACTTCTTGAGTAACATCTATCTTCTGTATCACACCAAATCCTGGTAGTCAGTTTCTCTGGTCTCCTTCTTTCACTGCAGGCAGGTTCTGGAGAAGGACTTCTTGAGTAGCGTGTATCCTCTGAATCACACCAACTCCTGGTAGTCAGTTTATCTGGTCTCCTTCTTTCACTGCAGTCAATTTCTGGAGAAGGACTTCTTGAGTAACATCTATGCTCTGAATCACACCAACTCCTGGTAGTCAGTTTATCTGGTCTCCTTCTTTCACTGCAGTCAGGTTCTGGAGAAGGACTTTTTCAGTGGCGTCTATACTCTGAATCACACCAACTCCTGGTAGTCAGTTTCTTTGGTGTTCTTCTTTAACTGCAGTCAGTTTCTGGAGAAGGACTTCTTGAGTAACACCTATGCTCTGAATCACACCAACTCCTGGTAGTCAGTTTCTCTGGTCTCCTTCTTTCACTGCAGTCAGGTTCTGGAGAAGGACTTCTTGAGTAGCGTGTATCCTCTGAATCACACCAACTCCTGGTAGTCAGTTTCTCTGGTCTCCTTCTTTCACTGCAGTCAGGTTCTGGAGAGGGACTTCTTGAGTAACATCTATGCTCAGAATCACACCAACTCCTGGTAGTCAGTTTATTTGGTCTCCTTCATTCACAGCAGTCAGGTTCTGGAGAAGGACTTCTTCAGTAGCGTCTATACTCTGAATCGCACCAACTCCTGGTAGTCAGTTTCTCTGGTCTCCTTCTGTCACTGCAGTCAGGTTCTGGAGAAGGACTTTTTCAGTAGCGTCTATACTCTGAATCACACCAACTCCTGGTAGTCAGTTTCTCTGGTCTCCTTCTTTAACTGCAGTCAGGTTCTGGAGAAGGACTTCTTGAGTAACATCTATGCTCTGAATCACACCAACTCCTGGTAGTCAGTTTATCTGGTCTCCTTCTTTCACTGCAGTCAGGTTCTGGAGAAGGACTTCTTGAGTAGCGTGTATCCTCTGAATCACACCAACTCCTGGTAGTCAGTTTCTCTGGTCTCCTTCTTTCACTGGAGTGAGGTTCTGGAGAAGGACTTCTTGAGTAACATCTATGCTCTCAATCACACCAACTCCTGGTAATCAGTTTATCTGGTGTCCTTCTTTAACTGTAATCAGGTTCTGGAGAAGGACTTCTTGAGTAACACCTATGCTCTGAATCACACCAACTCCTGGTAGTCAGTTTCTCTGGTCTCCTTCTTTAACTGCAGTCAGGTTCTGGAGAAGGACTTCTTGAGTAACATCTATGCTCTGAATCACACCAACTCCTGGTAGTCAGTTTATCTGGTGTCCTTCTTTCACTGGAGTGAGGTTCTGGAGAAGGACTTCTTGAGTAACAGCTATGCTATGAATCACACCAACTCCTGGTAGTTAGTTTATCTGGTCTCCTTCTTTCACTGCAGTCAGGTTCTGGAGAAGGACTTCTTGAGTAACATCTATGCTCTGAATCACACCAACTCCTGGTAGTAAGTTTATCTGGTCTCCTTCTTTCACTGGAGTGAAGTTCTGGAGAAGGACTTCTTGAGTAGCGTGTATCCTCTAAATCACACCAACTCCTGGTAGTCAGTTTATCTGGTCTCCTTCTTTCACTGCAGTCAGGTTCTGGAGAAGGACTTCTTGAGTAGCGTGTATCCTCTGAATCACACCAACTCCTGGTAGTCAGTTTCTCTGGTCTCCTTCTTTCACTGGAGTGAGGTTCTGGAGAAGGACTTCTTGAGTAACAGCTATGCTCTGAATCACACCAACTCCTGGTAGTCAGTTTATCTGGTCTCCTTCTTTCACTGCAGTCAGGTTCTGGAGAAGGACTTCTTGAGTAACATCTATGCTCTGAATCACACCAACTCCTGGTAGTCAGTTTATCTGGTCTCCTTCTTTCACAGCAGTCAGGTTCTGGAGAAGGACTTCTTTAGTAGCGTCTATACTCTGAATCACACCAACTCCTGGTAGTCAGTTCCTCTGGTCTCCTTCTGTCACTGCAGTCAGGTTCTGGAGAGGGACTTCTTGAGTAACATCTATGCTCTGAATCACACCAACTCCTGGTAGTCAGTTTCTCTGGTCTCCTTATTTCACTGGAGTGAGGTTCTGGAGAAGGACTTCTTGAGTAACATCTATGCTCTCAATCACACCAACTCCTGGTAGTCAGTTTATCTGGTCTGCTTCTTTAACTGCAGTCAGGTTTTGGAGAAGGACTTCTTGAGTAACATCTATGCTCTGAATCACACCAACTCCTGGTAGTCAGTTTATCTGGTCTCCTTCTTTCACTGCAGTCAGGTTCTGGAGAAGGACTTCTTGAGTAGCGTGTATCCTCTGAATCACACCAACTCCTGGTAGTCAGTTTCTCTGGTCTCCTTCTTTCACTGCAGTCAGGTTCTGGAGTAGGACTTCTTGAGTAGCGTGTATCCTCTGAATCACACCAACTCCTGGTAGTCAGTTTATCTGGTCACCTTCTTTCACTGCAGTCAATTTCTGGAGAAGGACTTCTTGAGTAACATCTATGCTCTGAATCACACCAACTCCTGGTAGTCAGTTTATCTGGTCTCCTTCTTTCACAGCAGTCAGGTTCTGGAGAAGAACTTCTTGAGTAGCGTCTATACTCTGAATCACACCAACTCCTGGTAGTCAGTTTCTCTGGTCTCCTTCTGTCACTGCAGTCAGGTTCTGGAGAGGGACTTCTTGAGTAACATCTATGCTCTGAATCACACCAACTCCTGGTAGTCAGTTTCTCTGGTCTCCTTCTTTCACTGCAGTCAGGTTCTGGAGAAGGACTTCTTGAGTAGCGTGTATCCTCTGAATCACACCAACTCCTGGTAGTCAGTTTATCTGGTCTCCTTCTTTCACTGCAGTCAATTTCTGGAGAAGGACTTCTTGAGTAACATCTATGCTCTGAATCACACCAACTCCTGGTAGTCAGTTTATCTGGTCTCCTTCTTTCACAGCAGTCAGGTTCTGGAGAAGAACTTCTTGAGTAGCGTCTATACTCTGAATCACACCAACTCCTGGTAGTCAGTTTCTCTGGTCTCCTTCTGTCACTGCAGTCAGGTTCTGGAGAGGGACTTTTTGAGTAACATCTATGCTCTGAATCACACCAACTCCTGGTAGTCAGTTTCTCTGGTCTCCTTCTTTCACTGCAGTCAGGTTCTGGAGAAGGACTTCTTGAGTAGCGTGTATCCTCTGAATCACACCAACTCCTGGTAGTCAGTTTCTCTGGTCTACTTCTGTCACTGCAGTCAGGTTCTGGAGAGGGACTTCTTGAGTAACATCTATGCTCTGAATCACACCAACTCCTGGTAGTCAGTTAATCTGGTCTCCTTCTTTCACTGCAGTCAGGTTCTGGAGAAGGACTTCTGGAGTAACATCTATGCTCTGAATCACACCAACTCCAGGTAGTCAGTTTATCTGGTCTCCTTCTTTCACAGCAGTCAGGTTCTGGAGAGGGACTTCTTGAGAAACATCTATGCTCTGAATCACACCAACTCCTGGTAGTCAGTTTATCTGGTCTCCTTCTTTCACTGTAGTCAGGTTCTGGAGAAGGACTTCTTGAGTAACGTGTATCCTGTGAATCACACTAACTTCTGGTAGTCAGTTTCTCTGGTCTCCTTCTTTCACTGGAGTGAGGTTCTGGAGAAGAACTTCTTGGGTAACATCTATGCTCTCAATCACACCAACTCCTGGCAGTCAGTTTATCTGGTCTCCTTCTTTAACTGCAGTCACGTTCTGGAGAAGGACTTCTTGAGTAACATCTATGTTCTGTATCACACCAACTCCTGGTAGTCAGTTTCTCTGGTCTCCTTCTTTCACTGCAGTCAGGTTCTGGAGAAGGACTTCTTGAGTAGCGTGTATCCTCTGAATCACACCAACTCCTGGTAGTCAGTTTATCTGGTCTCCTTCTTTCACTGCAGTCAATTTCTGGAGAAGGACTTCTTGAGTAACATCTATGCTCTGAATCACACCAACTCCTGGTAGTCAGTTTATCTGGTCTCCTTCTTTCACTGCAGTCAGGTTCTGGAGAAGGACTTTTTCAGTGGCGTCTATACTCTGAATCACACCAACTCCTGGTAGTCAGTTTCTTTGGTGTTCTTCTTTAACTGCAGTCAGTTTCTGGAGAAGGACTTCTTGAGTAACACCTATGCTCTGAATCACACCAACTCCTGGTAGTCAGTTTCTCTGGTCTCCTTCTTTCACTGCAGTCAGGTTCTGGAGAAGGACTTCTTGAGTAGCGTGTATCCTCTGAATCACACCAACTCCTGGTAGTCAGTTTCTCTGGTCTCCTTCTTTCACTGCAGTCAGGTTCTGGAGAAGGACTTCTTGAGTAACATCTATGCTCAGAATCACACCAACTCCTGGTAGTCAGTTTATTTGGTCTCCTTCATTCACAGCAGTCAGGTTCTGGAGAAGGACTTCTTCAGTAGCGTCTATACTCTGAATCACACCAACTCCTGGTAGTCAGTTTCTCTGGTCTCCTTCTGTCACTGCAGTCAGGTTCTGGAGAAGGACTTTTTCAGTAGCGTCTATACTCTGAATCACACCAACTCCTGGTAGTCAGTTTCTCTGGTCTCCTTCTTTAACTGCAGTCAGGTTCTGGAGAAGGACTTCTTGAGTAACATCTATGCTCTGAATCACACCAACTCCTGGTAGTCAGTTTATCTGGTCTCCTTCTTTCACTGCAGTCAGGTTCTGGAGAAGGACTTCTTGAGTAGCGTGTATCCTCTGAATCACACCAACTCCTGGTAGTCAGTTTCTCTGGTCTCCTTCTTTCACTGGAGTGAGGTTCTGGAGAAGGACTTCTTGAGTAACATCTATGCTCTCAATCACACCAACTCCTGGTAATCAGTTTATCTGGTGTCCTTCTTTAACTGCAATCAGGTTCTGGAGAAGGACTTCTTGAGTAACACCTATGCTCTGAATCACACCAACTCCTGGTAGTCAGTTTCTCTGGTCTCCTTCTTTAACTGCAGTCAGGTTCTGGAGAAGGACTTCTTGAGTAACATCTATGCTCTGAATCACACCAACTCCTGGTAGTCAGTTTATCTGGTCTCCTTCTTTCACTGGAGTGAGGTTCTGGAGAAGGACTTCTTGAGTAACAGCTATGCTCTGAATCACACCAACTCCTGGTAGTCAGTTTATCTGGTCTCCTTCTTTCACTGCAGTCAGGTTCTGGAGAAGGACTTCTTGAGTAACATCTATGCTCTGAATCACACCAACTCCTGGTAGTAAGTTTATCTGGTCTCCTTCTTTCACTGGAGTGAAGTTCTGGAGAAGGACTTCTTGAGTAGCGTGTATCCTCTAAATCACACCAACTCCTGGTAGTCAGTTTATCTGGTCTCCTTCTTTCACTGCAGTCAGGTTCTGGAGAAGGACTTCTTGAGTAGCGTGTATCCTCTGAATCACACCAACTCCTGGTAGTCAGTTTCTCTGGTCTCCTTCTTTCACTGGAGTGAGGTTCTGGAGAAGGACTTCTTGAGTAACAGCTATGCTCTGAATCACACCAACTCCTGGTAGTCAGTTTATCTGGTCTCCTTCTTTCACTGCAGTCAGGTTCTGGAGAAGGACTTCTTGAGTAACATCTATGCTCTGAATCACACCAACTCCTGGTAGTCAGTTTATCTGGTCTCCTTCTTTCACAGCAGTCAGGTTCTGGAGAAGGACTTCTTCAGTAGCGTCTATACTCTGAATCACACCAACTCCTGGTAGTCAGTTCCTCTGGTCTCCTTCTGTCACTGCAGTCAGGTTCTGGAGAGGGACTTCTTGAGTAACATCTATGCTCTGAATCACACCAACTCCTGGTAGTCAGTTTCTCTGGTCTCCTTATTTCACTGGAGTGAGGTTCTGGAGAAGGACTTCTTGAGTAACATCTATGCTCTCAATCACACCAACTCCTGGTAGTCAGTTTATCTGGTCTGCTTCTTTAACTGCAGTCAGGTTTTGGAGAAGGACTTCTTGAGTAACATCTATGCTCTGAATCACACCAACTCCTGGTAGTCAGTTTATCTGGTCTCCTTCTTTCACTGCAGTCAGGTTCTGGAGAAGGACTTCTTGAGTAGCGTGTATCCTCTGAATCACACCAACTCCTGGTAGTCAGTTTCTCTGGTCTCCTTCTTTCACTGCAGTCAGGTTCTGGAGTAGGACTTCTTGAGTAGCGTGTATCCTCTGAATCACACCAACTCCTGGTAGTCAGTTTATCTGGTCTCCTTCTTTCACTGCAGTCAATTTCTGGAGAAGGACTTCTTGAGTAACATCTATGCTCTGAATCACACCAACTCCTGGTAGTCAGTTTATCTGGTCTCCTTCTTTCACAGCAGTCAGGTTCTGGAGAAGAACTTCTTGAGTAGCGTCTATACTCTGAATCACACCAACTCCTGGTAGTCAGTTTCTCTGGTCTCCTTCTGTCACTGCAGTCAGGTTCTGGAGAGGGACTTCTTGAGTAACATCTATGCTCTGAATCACACCAACTCCTGGTAGTCAGTTTCTCTGGTCTCCTTCTTTCACTGCAGTCAGGTTCTGGAGAAGGACTTCTTGAGTAGCGTGTATCCTCTGAATCACACCAACTCCTGGTAGTCAGTTTCTCTGGTCTACTTCTGTCACTGCAGTCATGTTCTGGAGAGGGACTTCTTGAGTAACATCTATGCTCTGAATCACACCAACTCCTGGTAGTCAGTTAATCTGGCCTCCTTCTTTCACTGCAGTCAGGTTCTGGAGAAGGACTTCTGGAGTAAAATCTGTGCTCTGAATCACACCAACTCCTGGTAGTCAGTTTATCTGTCCTCCTTCTTTCACAGCAGTCAGGTTCTGGAGAAGGACTTCTTGAGTAGCGTGTATCCTCTGAATCACACCAACTCCTGGTAGTCAGTTTCTCTGGTCTCCTTCTTTCACTGCAGTCAGGTTCTGGAGAAGGACTTCTTGAGTAACATCTATGCTCAGAATCACACCAACTCCTGGTAGTCAGTTTCTCTGGTCTCCTTCTTTCACTGCAGTCAGGTTCTGGAGAAGGACTTCTGGAGTAACATCTATGCTCTGAATCACACCAACTCCTGGTAGTCAGTTTATCTGGTCTCCTTCTTTCACAGCAGTCAGGTTCTGGAGAAGGACTTCTTGAGTAGCGTCTACACTCTTAATCACACCAACTCCCGGTAGTCAGTTTCTCTGGTCTCCTTCTGTCACTGCAGTCAGGTTCTGGAGAGGGACTTCTTGAGAAACATCTATGCTCTGAATCACACCAACTCCTGGTAGTCAGTTTATCTGGTCTCCTTCTTTCACTGTAGTCAGGTTCTGGAGAAGGACTTCTTGAGTAGCGTGTATCCTGTGAATCACACTAACTTCTGGTAGTCAGTTTCTCTGGTCTCCTTCTTTCACTGGAGTGAGGTTCTGGAGAAGGACTTCTTGGGTAACATCTATGCCCTCAATCACACCAACTCCTGGCAGTCAGTTTATCTGGTCTCCTTCTTTAACTGCAGTCACGTTCTGGAGAAGGACTTCTTGAGTAACATCTATGTTCTGTATCACACCAACTCCTGGTAGTCAGTTTCTCTGGTCTCCTTCTTTCACTGCAGTCAGGTTCTGGAGAAGGACATCTTGAGTAGCGTGTATCCTCTGAATCACACCAACTCCTGGTAGTCAGTTTATCTGGTCTCCTTCTTTCACTGCAGTCAATTTCTGGAGAAGGACTTCTTGAGTAACATCTATGCTCTGAATCACACCAACTCCTGGTAGTCAGTTTATCTGGTCTCCTTCTTTCACTGCAGTCAGGTTCTGTAGAAGGACTTCTTGAGTAGCGTGTATCCTGTGAATCACACTAACTCCTGGTAGTCAGTTTCTCTGGTCTCCTTCTTTCACTGGAGTGAGGTTCTGGAGAAGGACTTCTTGAGTAACATCTATGCTCTCAATCACACCAACTCCTGGTAGTCAGTTTATCTGGTCTCCTTTTTAACTGCAGTCAGGTTCTGGAGGACTTCTTGAGTAACATCTATGCTCTGAATCACACCAACTCCTGGTAGTCAGTTTATCTGGTCTCCTTCTTTCACTGCAGTCAGATTCTGGAGAAGGACTTCTTGAGTAGCGTGTATCCTCTGAATCACACCAACTCCTGGTAGTCAGTTTCTCTGGTCTCCTTCTTTCACTGGAGTGAGGTTCTGGAGAAGGACTTCTTGAGTAACATCTATGCTCTCAATCACACCAACTCCTGGTAGTCAGTTTATCTGGTCTCCTTCTTTAACTGCAGTCAGGTTCTGGAGAAGGACTTCTTGAGTAACATCTATGCTCTGAATCACACCAACTCCTGGTAGTCAGTTTATCTGGTCTCCTTCTTTCACTGCAGTCAGGTTCTGGAGAAGGACTTCTTGAGTAGCGTGTATCCTGTGAATCACACTAACTCCTGGTAGTCAGTTTCTCTGGTCTCCTTCTTTCACTGGAGTGAGGTTCTGGAGAAGGACTTCTTGAGTAACATCTATGCTCTCAATCACACCAACTCCTGGTAGTCAGTTTATCTGGTCTCCTTCTTTAACTGCAGTCAGGTTCTGGAGAAGGACTTCTTGAGTAACATCTATGCTCTGAATCACACCAACTCCTGGTAGTCAGTTTATCTGGTCTCCTTCTTTCACTGCAGTCAGGTTCTGGAGAAGGACTTCTTAAGTAGGGTGTATCCTCTGAATCACACCAACCCCTGGTAGTCAGTTTATCTGGTCTCCTTCTTTAACTGCAGTCAATTTCTGGAGAAGGACTTCTTGAGTAACATCTATGCTCTGAATCACACTAACTCCTGGTAGTCAGTTTATCTGGTCTCCTTCTTTCACTGCAGTCAGGTTCTGTAGAAGGACTTCTTGAGTAGCGTGTATCTTGTGAATCACACTAACTCCTGGTAGTCAGTTTCTCTGGTCTCCTTCTTTCACTGGAGTGAGGTTCTGGAGAAGGACTTCTTGAGTAACATCTATGCTCTCAATCACACCAACTCCTGGTAGTCAGTTTATCTGGTCTCCTTCTTTAACTGCAGTCAGGTTCTGGAGAAGGACTTCTTGAGTAACATCTATGCTCTGAATCACACCAACTCCTGGTAGTCAGTTTATCTGGTCTCCTTCTTTAACTGCAGTCAGGTTCTGGAGAAGGACTTCTTGAGTAACATCTATGCTCTGAATCACACCAACTCCTGGTAGTCAGTTTATCTGGTCTCCTTCTTTCACTGCAGTCAGGTTCTGGAGAAGGACTTCTTGAGTAGCGTGTATCCTCTGAATCACACCAACTCCTGGTAGTCAGTTTATCTGGCCTCCTTCTTTCACTGCAGTCAATTTCTGGAGAAGGATTTTTTGAGTAACATCTATGCTCTGAATCACACCAACTACTGGTAGTCAGTTTATCTGGTCTCCTTCTTTCACTGCAGTCAGGTTCTGGAGAAGGATTTCTTGAGTAGCGTGTTACCTGTGAATCACACTAACTCCTGGTAGTCAGTTTCTCTGGTCTCCTTCTTTCACTGGAGTGAGGTTCTGGAGAAGGACTTCTTGAGTAACATCTATGCTCTCAATCACACCAACTCCTGATAATCAGTTTATCTGGTGTCATTCTTTAACTGCAGTCAGGTTCTGTCGAAGGACTTCTTGAGTAACATCTATGCTCTGAATCACACCAACTCCTAGTAGTCAGTTTCTCTGGTCTCCTTCTTTAACTGCAGTCAGGTTCTGGAGAAGGACTTCTTGAGTAACATCTATGCTCTGAATCATACCAACTCCTGGTAGTCAGTTTATCTGGTCTCCTTCTTTCACTGGAGTGATGTTCTGGAGAAGGACATCTTGAGTAACAGCTATGCTCTGAATCACACCAACTCCTGGTAGTCAGTTTATCTGGTCTCCTTCTTTCACTGCAGTCAGGTTCTGGAGAAGGACTTCTTGAGTAGCCTGTATCCTCTGAATCACACCAACTCCTGGTAGTCAGTTTCTCTGGTCTACTTCTGTCACTGCAGTCAGGTTCTGGAGAGGGACTTCTTGAGTAACATCTATGCTCTGAATCACACCAACTCCTGGTAGTCAGTTTATCTGGTCTCCTTCTTTCACTGCAGTCAGGTTCTGGAGAAGGACTTCTTGAGTAACATCTATGCTCTGAATCACACCAACTCCTGGTAGTCAGTTTATCTGGTCTCCTTCTTTCACTGGAGTGAAGTTCTGGAGAAGGACTTCTTGAGTAGCGTGTATCCTCTGAATCACACCAACTCCTGGTAGTCAGTTTCTCTGGTCTCCTTCTTTCACTGCAGTCAGGTTCTGGAGAAGGACTTCTTGAGTAGCGTGTATCCTCTGAATCACACCAACTCCTGGTAGTCAGTTTCTCTGGTCTCCTTCTTTCACTGGAGTGAGGTTCTGGAGAAGGACTTCTTGAGTAACAGCTATGCTCTGAATCACACCAACTCCTGGTAGTCAGTTTATCTGGTCTCCTTCTTTCACTGCAGTCAGGTTCTGGAGAAGGACTTCTTGAGTAACATCTATGCTCTGAATCACACCAACTCCTGGTAGTCAGTTTATCTGGTCTCCTTCTTTCACTGCAGTCAATTTCTGGAGAAGGACTTCTTGAGTAACATCTATGCTCTGAATCACGCCAACTCCTGGTAGTCAGTTTATCTGGTCTCCTTCTTTCACAGCAGTCAGGTTCTGGAGAAGAACTTCTTGAGTAGCGTCTATACTCTGAATCACACCAACTCCGGGTAGTCAGTTTCTCTGGTCTCCCTCTGTCACTGCAGTCAGGTTCTGGAGAGGGACTTCTCTGGTCTACTTCTGTCACTGCAGTCAGGTTCTGGAGAGGGACTTCTTGAGTAACATCTATGCTCTGAATCACACCAACTCCTGGTAGTCAGTTTATCTGGTCTCCTTCTTTCACTGCAGTCAGGTTCTGGAGAAGGACTTCTTGAGTAACATCTATGCTCTGAATCACACCAACTCCTGGTAGTCAGTTTATCTGGTCTCCTTCTTTCACTGGAGTGAAGTTCTGGAGAAGGACTTCTTGAGTAGCGTGTATCCTCTGAATCACACCAACTCCTGGTAGTCAGTTTCTCTGGTCTCCTTCTTTCACTGCAGTCAGGTTCTGGAGAAGGACTTCTTGAGTAGCGTGTATCCTCTGAATCACACCAACTCCTGGTAGTCAGTTTCTCTGGTCTCCTTCTTTCACTGGAGTGAGGTTCTGGAGAAGGACTTCTTGAGTAACAGCTATGCTCTGAATCACACCAACTCCTGGTAGTCAGTTTATCTGGTCTCCTTCTTTCACTGCAGTCACGTTCTGGAGAAGGACTTCTTGAGTAACATCTATGCTCTGAATCACACCAACTCCTGGTAGTCAGTTTATCTGGTCTCCTTCTTTCACTGCAGTCAATTTCTGGAGAAGGACTTCTTGAGTAACATCTATGCTCTGAATCACACCAACTCCTGGTAGTCAGTTTATCTGGTCTCCTTCTTTCACAGCAGTCAGTTTCTGGAGAAGAACTTCTTGAGTAGCGTCTATACTCATAATCACACCAACTCCGGGTAGTCAGTTTCTCTGGTCTCCTTCTGTCACTGCAGTCAGGTTCTGGAGAGGGACTTCTTGAGTAACATCTATGCTCTGAATCACACCAACTCCTGGTAGTCAGTTTATCTGGTCTCCTTCTTTCACTGCAGTCAGGTTCTGGAGAAGGACTTCTTGAGTAACATCTACGCTCTGAATCACACCAACTCCTGGTAGTCAGTTTATCTGGTCTCCTTCTTTCACTGGAGTGAAGTTCTGGAGAAGGACTTCTTGAGTAGCGTGTATCCTCTGAATCACACCAACTCCTGGTAGTCAGTTTCTCTGGTCTCCTTCTTTCACTGCAGTCAGGTTCTGGAGAAGGACTTCTTGAGTAGCGTGTATCCTCTGAATCACACCAACTCCTGGTAGTCAGCTTCTCTGGTCTCCTTCTTTCACTGGAGTGAGGTTCTGGAGAAGGACTTCTTGAGTAACAGCTATGCTCTGAATCACACCAACTCCTGGTAGTCAGTTTATCTGGTCTCCTTCTTTCACTGCAGTCAGGTTCTGGAGAAGGACTTCTTGAGCAACATCTATGCTCTGAATCACACCAACTCCTGGTAGTCAGTTTATCTGGTCTCTTTCTTTCACAGCAGTCAGGTTCTGGAGAAGAACTTCTTGAGTAGCGTCTATACTCTGAATCACACCAACTCCTGGTAGTCAGTTTCTCTGGTCTCCTTCTGTCACTGCAGTCAGGTTCTGGAGAGGGACTTCTTGAGTAACATCTATGCTCTGAATCACACCAACTCCTGGTAGTCAGTTTATCTGGTCTCCTTCTTTAACTGCAGTCAGGTTCTGGAGAAGGACTTCTTGAGTAACATCTATGCTCTGAATCACACCAACTCCTGGTAGTCAGTGTATCTGGTCTCCTTCTTTCACAGCAGTCAGGTTCTGGAGAAGGACTTCTTGAGTAGCGCCTATACTCTGAATCACACCAACTCCTGGTAGTCAGTTTCTCTGGTCTCCTTCTGTCACTACAGTCAGGTTCTGGAGAGGGACTTCTTGAGTAACATCTATGCTCTCAATCACACCAACTCCTGGAAGTCAGTTTCTCTGGTCTCCTTCTTTCACTGCAGTCAGGTTCTGGAGAAGAACTTCTTGAGTAGCGTGTATCCTCTGAATCACACCAACTCCTGGTAGTCAGTTTATCTGGTCTCCTTCTTTCACTGCAGTCAGGTTCTGGAGAAGGACTTCTTGAGTAGCGTGTACCCTGTGAATCACACTATCTCCTGGTAGTCAGTTTCTCTGGTCTCCTTCTTTCACTGGAGTGAGGTTCTGGAGAAGGACTTCTTGAGTAACATCTATGCTCTCAATCACACCAACTCCTGGTAGTCAGTTTATCTGGTCTGCTTCTTTAACTGCAGTCAGGTTCTGGAGAAGGACTTCTTGAGTAACATCTGTGCTCTGAATCACACCAACTCTTGGTAGTCAGTTTATCTGGTCTCCTTCTTTCACTGCAGTCAGGTTCTGGAGAAGGACTTCTTGAGTAGCGTGTATCCTCTGAATCACACCAACTCCTGGTAGTCAGTTTCTCTGGTCTCCTTCTTTCACTGCAGTCAGGTTCTGGAGAAGGACTTCTTGAGTAGCGTGTATCCTCTGAATCACACAAACTCCTGGTAGTCAGTTTATCTGGTCTCCTTCTTTCACTGCAGTCAATTTCTGGAGAAGGACTTCTTGAGTAACATCTATGCTCTGAATCACACCAACTCCTGGTAGTCAGTTTATCTGGTCTCTTTCTTTCACAGCAGTCAGGTTCTGGAGAAGAACTTCTTGAGTAGCGTCTATACTCTGAATCACACCAACTCCTGGTAGTCAGTTTGTCTGGTCTCCTTCTCTCACTGCAGTCAGGTTCTGGAGAGGGACTTCTTGAGTAACATCTATGCTCTGAATCACACCAACTCCTGGTAGTCAGTTTATCTGGTCTCCTTCTTTAACTGCAGTCAGGTTCTGGAGAAGGACTTCTTGAGTAACATCTATGCTCTGAATCACACCAACTCCTGGTAGTCAGTTTATCTGGTCTCCTTCTTTCACTGCAGTCAGGTTCTGGAGAAGGACTTCTTGAGTAGCGTGTATCCTCTGAATCACACCAACTCCTGGTAGTCAGTTTCTCTGGTCTCCTTCTTTCACTGCAGTCAGGTTCTGGAGTAGGACTTCTTGAGTAGCGTGTATCCTCTGAATCACACCAACTCCTGGTAGTCAGTTTATCTGGTCTCCTTCTTTCACTGCAGTCAATTTCTGGAGAAGGACTTCTTGAGTAACATCTATGCTCTGAATAACACCAACTTCTGGTAGTCAGTTTATCTGGTCTCCTTCTTTCACAGCAGTCAGGTTCTGGAGAAGAACTTCTTGAGTGGCGTCTATACTCTGAATCACACCAACTCCTGGTAGTCAGTTTCTCTGGTCTCCTTCTGTCACTGCAGTCAGGTTCTGGAGAGGGACTTCTTGAGTAACATCTATGCTCTGAATCACACCAACTCCTGGTAGTCAGTTTCTCTGGTCTCCTTCTTTCACTGCAGTCAGGTTCTGGAGAAGGACTTCTTGAGTAGCGTGTATCCTCTGAATCACACCAACTCCTGGTAGTCAGTTTATCTGGTCTCCTTCTTTCACTGCAGTCAGGTTCTGGAGACGGACTTCTTGAGTAACATCTATGCTCTGAATCACATCAACTCCTGGTAGTCAGTTCCTCTGGTCTGCATTTTAGTGGTTGCTTGGTAGGTGATCTTGTTCTAAAGGTCCCAGAGGAAGTTGAATCTTGCATGACATCGTAACTTCTATCTGGTAACCTCGAGTACCTTCTCTGTCTAGGACGATAAGGCTCAGAAATCGTGGGCATTCCGACAGCAGCTGCCTGTGGTGTGAGAGGCTCTTCCTCTTGTGGTGGATGGAAGTCGTAATCGAATACTTCTCGTTCCTCCTCCTGCAGTTCTTCTTCATCGAGTTCATATTCATACAGTCCCCGCTCTAAAAGTTCTCTCAAAACTACAGGATCATCGGGATGTTGGGAATATGCATTGCTATGGGAAGCTAAAGAGTAGTCCTGTAATATATCTGCTTCAGCGCTCAATTTTCTGGGATTATGTAGTTGCTGCCAGTTACTAGCAGAGCTGTCTCCAGCTGTTGCTGTGTTCAAACCTTCTTCAAGCCTTCTTCTTGTCGTTGGAGAAAGAGTTGGGCTTCTACGTTCCATTTTGTAGACACAAGATCTTCTTACAAGTCATACAAGTTTTTGTTTGTTTGTATTATCAAATTAAATAACTGTTTAATTTAAAAACCATACCTCGGAATATTGTCCTCATGATTACAAACTTTCAAATGTTAGGCTGTGGACTCCTTTACTATGAATTTTGAATTATATATACGAAAATTTTGAAGATTAAGCTCCTGTTGTTGAATCTATTTCGTTGATTTTAATTGTTTAATTCGCATACTCCAATTAAACTAGTCATATGACGGCTTTGACTTCAGAAATAACCACAGAGTAATAAATAACTGATGGTGTTATTACTCCCTGTTACTCCCTGATCAATGTTTGTGTATATGTTCTGTGAGCTTAGATGACTTCATGAGAATATAACAAGTAAATATAAATAAATTTTTGAAGAAACCAGTAAAAAAGGTAACAGTTACAATATATGGATTAATAAAATCTTGGAATTTGATGTTGAATACGAGTTAGAGTTATAACCCAAAACTGCTCCAACGAGATGAACTTTCTCTATGTACATGTTCGAGCCTTCTCTGAATAAACTGAATAAACGAAGGTTTTTTTTTACTCTGTGGTATAGATTGATTTAGTTTCAGTTACACACTGCAACCAAGGATTAATGGATTTCTTCCATTAATCCTTTGTTGGATTAATGGATTATTCCATTAATTCTTTGTTGGATTAATGGATTGTTCCATTATTAGCGATTCCGATATTTGGCTGCATTTTGTAAACAAGACCAGCTTATGTTCTGTGCTTAAAATTTGCTCAGAAAAATAATATATATAAAATTACAAAAGTAAAAGTGCAAGAAATAATGAAGGTGAAAAGGTACGATATAAATATAGTAGAGTGTCTATTAGCCACAGGAATTCATACTGAATTATAGGCATTGTCAATATAGCTAGAGTATTGTACAATATTTACAATTCATCTATGAGGTATTTAAATCTATAGTTTACAGATAATTTACACAAATTACTATTCACACTTGAAAACATTAAAAAACTTGAGTACAATAACAGTTCAACTCTGTTATGAATATTTATGTAGACACTGACACTAGTATTAAACTTAATTTTAATGCTTTGGCTAGTTAAAGCTGTTCATTGATGAGTCTTCCAACCTTGGACACATGAAGGAAGAATAGAAATATAATACATTAGTATAATTATGTACAAGCTGATGAATTTATACTTTACCCGAATTGTATACAAAGTATTCATTTACTGAGTAAAACTCATGTTTTTAAAAGAAATTATGTAGCTCTGCCTTAAACGTATTTATAGAGGGTATGTTTTTTAATTGATTTGGCAAGTCATTGTATAGCTTTAAACCCATGTATGTGACAGAAGTCTCCAATAGTTTTGTTTTATGAATATAGATGTGTAATTTGTCTTTATGACGTGTGTTATGGGTGTGTATTTCAGCATTTGTGACATAGTATGCCGTATTAGTCTCCATGTAAATCAATAACTATTTCATATATAAACATGGTAGGGTCAAGATATTCAAATCTCTGAAGTGATTTCTGTAGTTTTCCATTTTTGGAATACCAACCATAATTTGTAATGCTTTCTTTTGTAGCTTAAATATCAACTTACTATTTGTAGAATTTCCCCACAATTGTAGTCCATATGATAGTAGTGAATGAAAGTAAGCAAAGTAACAGGTTCTGAGCGTAGTAAATTCTACTCGAGGCTTCGGCTGATGTAAAACAAAACAAACTCGGCTCAGCTTCTCTGCTAACTTTTCTTTATATTTATCCCAACTTTTAATTCTCTTAAAAATATTTTCGTATAGTATTGTGAAGTCTCTTCAGAGACAAAGACTCACAGAACCTTCTTTGAATAATAAACAAACTTAAATTCATGTTGGTTTTCTTGAAAGTCTAAAACAATAGGATTATGATGTGGTGTATTTTTGTACCGGTAATTGTGTATTTAGTTAATATTTCTCAGGATAGCGTGATGTCAGGCAGGCGATATATGAAGAATAACATTAGCAGAAGTAGCAACTGGCAGCTGAAGCATGAATGCCCTGGCAGTATCCATAGTGCTAGTATTACTTCACGATATATATTTTATCATGATTAATGTCGTTTAACAAACGGTTAGGAGATTTCTGATGATGAATGGAAAAATGTTTGATCTGGTGTACAGTTTTATTATACATTACATACACCGACAATAATACTGATATTTTCAGTTCACATCGACTGCCTGTAGCCGCCACCTATAATGACGGCACGGAACTAACATGTCCTGGCACCGGTGTGTTTAGCCGACTCTTGCCTCAAGCAAAATTGAGCTACCAAACAACATCGATTTAGGATACTCTCGAAGGTACCTTAATATTTCGTCACGGCTGATCTAAATCCATAACACTTCCTCTTCCTCTTCTTCTTTAATTTTACATCCAACGTTAAGTCATCGGACAATGAATGGAATGGGTGAAATGATGCTCAAATGAGCCCGGGGTCCATAGAGCTTAGAGTTATCCGACATTCGTCCTTCAGGATAAGGGAAAACCCCGGAGAAACCTTATCCAGGTAACTCACCCTGACTGAGATTCGAACTCGGGACCTCTTGAGCGTGAGGCAGACATGCTACCACCAT